>JBBPLP010000033.1:71433-89143 GCA_038089875.1 Fistulinella prunicolor | reverse complement strand
AGTTCAAAGTGGACAATAAGGAGCGGCCAAGCCGTTCGCATTCAAGCTCAAGGTTCAACATTCTCGCCAGGAGAGCGTGACGGCAATGGTGAGAGCTAAACAAGTAACTCAGACGCTTTATTCCATTACCTTGTACAAAGTACGTTAAGACGACCCAACGCTCGGGAAGACGACTTGGAGGTGGTTCTGGACGTCACTGCGGAGCTCATAGGGATGTCGGTCCGAGTCGCCGCACCTCTTCTCTTCGAATGGTGTTCCAAGACTTGGACAAGCCGTTCCGTCGCCCTAACTGAGTGATTATTTGACACGACACGTGGACGACGGACTCTTTTTCTCCGTTGCCTATCAAGGTCCCCGAGACCCCCGTCCGACCCGACGTCACGCATAGCGCGTATCATTCCGCTCATTTTCTCTGAAAGATGATTAAGGGCACAGACGTCAAAATTGGCACACGCGGCCCAGGATCGAGTAAAAAATCCACTCCATTCCAGCAAACGGGCCGCCACTTTTCAGAAGCGGCCCTTTTTTCGTTTGAATATCGGTGGCAATATTCACCCATTGCGAAAAAAACCAGATCGCCCCGGCCGCCGTAAATTCACGCGTCTCCGAATTGTCTCCGAACCTCCGCACGTCTCTTTCATTAACCAGTCATCCCACAAGGGAGAATGCGACCGACTCAGAAGTCCGAGTCGTAGCGAATAGGAACAAAGCAGTATGCGGCAAGAGCAACGTATTGGACCAGTATAGATCACGACGCCCGTCGCTTGCACTCACGGCCGCATTTTGATATTGCTCACGATCAGACTCTGGTAAAGTTATGGTCCACGTCAGCCATACACATCCCGGACGCCGAAACGCAGGACGACGGGACCCCAACACTCACCTTGTAAGCCTGCACGTCGCCCTTGAACTTGGTCACCGTCGCGTCCGCGCATACCCAGAGCTGAGTTCCCGTGTCCAAGTTAGCACAAACGTGTCGAAACGAGAAACGCGTCCGGCTTGCCTCTTTAGCTACGTTGGTGATAAATCGCTCGTCGTGCGAGATGATGATCACACCCCCGTTCCACGAATTCAGCGCAGCCATCAGCGCGTCGAGACCCTGGATGCGTTGGACTTTGTTTCAGTTTCTAACTTAAATAAAGAAAACGGACCTCGATATCCAGATGATTCGTAGGTTCGTCCAACAACAGAATGTGTGGGTTCATCAACGATAACGCTGCAAACGCCACACGCGATTTCTGACCACCAGACAGCGTGCCGATCGACTGCAATCTGTCATGCGGAATGAGGTTACCCATACTAAGTGACGTGGAGAAACCCTACCCTGTCATGCCGCTAATCTGGAAATTGCCCAGATGACCTCTGTACTCCTGTTCCGTCTTGCCAGGGAACTTGGAAGCCAAGAATTGAACAGGCGACAAGGTGGGATTGAGGGTGTCGACGTGGTGTTGCGCAAAGTAGCCTCTGCACAGAACGATCAGACCGAATCTGCAGGCTAACATGGGAGCGTACATGCGCAGGCGACCGTTCCTGTTGAGTTCCCCATTCAGGGGCGCTAGTTCGCCGGTCAGTAACTTGATCCTGGTATATACATGAGTGTCATCAGATATGGAACAGAATCCTGGAGTCTCACAGCGTCGACTTTCCTGCTCCGTTCGGGCCCACCACGGCAATTCGGGAATCAAGGCCAACGTCGATATCGATGTTCTTGAGGATGATCTGCTCCGCGCTGTATCCAAACGTGACACCTGATAACTGGAGTAACGGCGGTGGTATTTTCTCCGTGTCCGGAATTCTATAGGGTACGCGTCAGAACGTGAACTGTGTACGCTGATAAAGGGATCACGCGCTTGAATGTTTCCTTCTCGTCTTCCTCCGGTGGTTGAAGATCCGGCAACTAGCACCCGCTCAATGTCGGTCGATCCATCTGAGATCACAAATCTGAACAACCGACCTTTTCCAAGATCTTGATCCTCGCCTGCGCCTGCGCAGCTGCACTCCGCGATATGACGTCAGAACCTTGTCATTCGGAAAAACAAAAGACAGCGGGCCCACCTCGATTAGCGTTGTATCTCCACCTGTCGATGAACGCCTGCAGATGCTTGCGGTATTCCATCTGCGCTTCATATTCTTTTCGCATGTTCCGATCACGTTCCGATTTGGTAGAATAAAACTGGGTAAAGTTTCTGAACAGGATAGACAAACGGTTACACGAGTCTATCCAGAATGCCGTCACATACCCTTTGTAATAATCTAAACGCACGGAATGCTGGTGAATGATGTCGGTCGCAACGGCGTCCCTGCGAGTACCATCGGTCCGCAAACCGAAATCAACATAGTAGGTTGCGTCAACTCACAGGAAAGCACGGTCATGTGATACGACCAGGAGCGTTCCTGGCCACGTTTGAAGGTAATCTTCTAGCCATGCCAAAGCATTCAAATCGATGTGGTTGGAAGGCTCGTCGAGTAACAATAGAGCTGGCTACCAGACTCGTGAGTCCACCACAGTTACGAGCCTGGAAGCCAATACCTTCACAAACAGTGCTCGAGCGAGCGCCAAACGCATGCTACATAAATTTGAGTACACAATCGATTGCCCAACGCATCCACGATACGTACCGCCAACCTCCTGAAAACGATTTGGTCGGTTTCGCCTGATCAGCCTCGGAGAAACCGAGTCCTGAAAGACAACAGCGTTTTTTTGGCATGTTATCAGCCCGTTTTTCGGCCATCGGCTCAACTCACCAGCTAGAAGCGCTGCAGCGCGCGAAGGACCACTTTCCGCATCCATATCACTCAATCGGGTATGTACGTCGGCTAGCCTCATTGCAGCCTCTTCCCTTGCATCTTCGAATCGCTTGTCATCCCCCTCTTTCTCGAGCTCAGCGAGCTTTGCATTGAGGAGGGCCTCCTCTCTTAGTAGATGGTCTCGCCAAACATCGGCTTTCAGGACAGAGTCAAGGGCAGTGGTGTCGTCACCGACAATCTAAATGCGATAAACATGGCTTTGGAGCAACGCGGCACGGCACTCGACGTACTTCCTGTTCCACGAACAGAATCGTGATGTGTGCTGGTATCGGTAGCTCACGCATAGCAATGTGTCGAAGCAATGTCGACTTTCCAACACCTGATCAATTGAGTGTCATAACACGAACTGCAACCCGCCAGTAAGGAGGCGTACCGTTTCGCCCAATTAAACCATATCGGCGACCATACGCGAGCGTCAGGCTGGCACCCGACCTTGACACCGGACATCAGAAATGTCATATAGATTGCCCGTCATGACGACCACGCACGTACAAGATACGATTAGAGGCAAAGTTGACGTCAATGGACGGAAGATGGATATCTTTGCTCTTGTTCTTTGCGGCGGTGGCAGCCTCGATGGGATTGATCTAACGGCCGATAAACGTCACTGATCAGAATTTACATGTGCGTGGTAGGCACGATCCCACCTTCATAAACATCTCCTCGTAATTTTGCTGGCGTATGATTTAATGGAAACGCTTCCTTGACGTTATCGGGGGAAAAGTGGGGCTCACCTGCTTGCGATGCTGGTCAAGCAATTTGGACCCCTCGTACAGGTCCCTCCGTGCACGTTTCTCGATCTTGGCCTGGCCCCCAAGAAAACCAGACCGTCAGTCTTTCATTGACTTGATGGAAACGCCACAGCCCCACGCACCTTGAGTTTGGCTTCCTGCTTCTCGAGTTTCTTGACGTCGACCCGGGATGCCCTGTGCAACAACACGCACATTTACGTTCATATCCACATCACACGACACCCCTTATGCTCGCGCGTGCACACAAGGTACCCGTGGCAAACGGTAATAGGACACTCACTTTCCCTTGTTGATGCTCTCGAGGTCGACGCCCTCGCCAAGCCCGATCGTGCTCGATACCGCGCCGACCTTGCTCAGATCGACCACCTTGTCGAGCTTCATCAGCTTCGGACGGCCACTGTTCCGGGCACGCGCGGCCAGTTGCTCGGAGAGCAAGTCTCGAAGTCGCGCCATCAGCTTCTGGACATCGTTGGGACGATCGCGGCCGAGAGAGCTGAGCAGGTCGTGGGCCACCTGGAGGACGTCCTCATCTTCGCCGGCATCGTCGACGAGGTAGCCGGATATGTACTGGACGATCAACTCCTCTGTACCCGGGAATATAGATCGTATCTCCTCTGCTATTTGCAGCGATGTCATGGGGACCGCCAAATGGTAGAGTTTAAGTTGTGCAAGAAACTTTGCCTCGGAGTTGACACATCAATCAGACGACCCCTGTCACCGTCAGACTACATAGTATAACATTCAAGGTATATAAGGTAAGTAGATATATGAACTCTATAAACACACTATGGTATAAAATGGGTGGTCATAGGAGGGGCATGGGAGGGGGACATGGAGGGTATAGGATAAGGGGCGTAAGCGAGGAGGGTATGAGACGGCGCAAGTGTACAACAAAGGGCAATAAAGTTTAAGAAAGCAAACAGCAAAGCGGGTCTAGAACGTGGACAGTCGACAGGGACTACGACAAATACTCGCTGGGGGATGCCGGTCCTGCCGGAATCGATACTGGAATTCTGTACACGAAAATAGAATTGAGCCCACATGACCCATAATTTCGAAAAAAAAAGGGTACTGACCTCCGTCTTTCACAATCGGATTCATGCGCTGTCGACGCTCCTCTGCGTCCTCCCGTTCCATTTCCAGCTCATACGGCGCTTTACGCCCCGGTATGCGGAAACCAATCCTGGGAGGCGAATTCTTGGGTTCCCAGCGGCCTCCGCCGGTCGCCTTGCAAATGATGCTCGAGCGACGTAATGGGTAGGCGTCCAGCTCGCCAAGGGATGGCCGTGGGGACTCTAGATCTGAAGCGACAGCAACCAGGGGTGAGGAAAAAGGAAATGGCCTTGTTGTGCTGAGCTGGGATGAACTGCGCCTGATGCGGACAGCTCTAGCCGAAAGGGTCGATTGCTCGATCGGAGAAGCACATATGGAAGACGTCGGCGATGGAGAGGCGGAAGAAGAAACTGACGTGACCAACATGGGTGTAGATGGTCGTGTGTCAGGGGTGCGCGGGGAACCATGAATTTGGTCCCAGCATTCGTCACAAACTTTGGCCAGACTGACAGGTGACGTAGGACTGTCAAAAGCAGAAATAGGGACATGACGCGGAGGATGAAGAAAATCGAGGTTCGATACGTCCAGGAGGTCGGTGAACCTGGACGTACAACGGTGGCAGAAAACTCCGCCACATTTTCTGCAATGCTGTTCAAGAGAATGAGATTGGACGCCCAAGACAACAGATGGACCAAAGGACGAACATGGCGGCGTTCGAGAAAGGTAAACTTGACGCGACAATAGAAATTGTCGCAGGCAGAAGCTAGGGTGTCAGGCTAGCGGAGGTGAGACGGTGGCATGGCAGATGGACGAGTGCGCGCTCACCTTCCACAGGTTCTTTGGGAGGAGCACAGCAAGGTGTTCGTTGGCACGCGGGGTCGTAGGCGGGATTATTGATGGGCGCTGTGCACGCAAGGGTCGTGAAGAGCCTGTGCCACAAAAGGTGAGTGTGATTGGGAGACAGGAGGAAAGGAGACCGACATTCTGCCACGGAGGTTTCATCGGAGGTTCGGTCGGCCAGGGCGCAGAATGCCACGGAAGCCTGTGCTTTGGTGGCGAGGTCTGCAAGGGTGGCTGCGATGACAGACATGTGAAGTGGTGATGAGTGAAGGGGCAGCGGAACAGAATTCAAGGGAGGAGGAGGCGGAGACAGGAAGAGAGGCCCTTTCAAGCTTTGTCTCCGTCGCAACAAGCGTGTCGTTATATGCATCACCCGCCCGTCCCATGGGAAAAATAAAATAAAATTCTCTAACACGCCGTGATTTACGTAAGAGATTCATCTTCTCGTAGAACTCGACGTGTATCCCCTTCGAACCCCCCTCCGCGCACCCATCTCAGCTAGAGTAACGTCTTCTCGAGTTCTCGCACAGGCTATCCCGCCCCGTTTTTCAATTCGCTTTTCGCCTCGTCTGGGGCACTCCCCATCGGACGACCACTCCGCGGAGCGCTGGCATATGCTAAAATGATCCCGCCGCGCAAAAATCCCATTTATGGCATCCGTCATCTCCCGCCGCTGTCCCTGAACGGGTCCTCGTGCATTCGGAATTCAGCTCACGCTGCGTTTCAGCACCGCCTGAGAATCTTTTCAATGCGTTTTTACGCACTCGTGCTCGTCGTCCCCAAACATATGATTTCTCTCCTAGAATGTGTGTGAGCGAGTGAGAACGGTACTCGAGATGATAAGCTCGCGTGATCATCAATCATTCGACACAGTGCAGGCCACAGCCGTTCAACGCTTATCATGTGTTTCAACTGAGAGTCGCTCGCAGCCTTTACTCGTGAACTCCCCCAGCGCCAGACGTCCAATCAGCCTCGTTGACGCGACCCGTTAGCGACCCCAAGTACTACATACACGGGACACACGGCATTGAATCACAAGGCTTATTGATACCGGCAGAAATAAACTCCTCGGCTTGGAAAAAAAAAACCCCACGTGTTCAAATTTTACATTACTGGATTACATACCAACGATGCCCTCGTGCTACCGAGCTCGACGTATTAGTACTGGTCGAATGTGTAGGGCAGTGTTGCATAGATACGCAACGTAACATGGCAACACCCTGGCTGTGCGGACGCTAGCCCATAGGCATACCAGCAGTCGACCGCTCCGTCATGATATCAGTGGTGGGATTAGCCAACAATGGCTCGTGTGGCCGTTCTTCGCAACAAAATCATGCATCACACATCAAGAATCTGCCGTCCTCCTCGACCTCTTAGCTCCCAATGGCGACTCTAGCACCTGCATCCTCTTCGGTCCGCCAAACGCATTTCTCTCGACAGGCGTCACGTTATTGGGACCGGACATCCGATGCCATCCTTGCGTCCCTGATGGCCCCTCCTCTGAAATTTCCCCGATCCTACTGTGGGCAGGCACTACACCATACCTCGTTGAAGAGGCCACCTCACCATCCTCTCCGGGGCGATTGGGTGTGTGAAACAGCTCGTACCCACTACCCCTGACTCCCTGCCATGATGACGATCCCCACCTGCCATCCTTGGGTGTGGTAAAAGGTAATCCAAACCTTATCCCTCTCGACGGCGTCGACGTGGGATCAAACGGGGGTTCGTCGAGGACCGTCAACGACAGTGGCTCCGACGAGCGGCCCGGTGTCGTATTGTACACCCGCACCATATCTCCGAATGCCGATGCTGTATTAAACTGAGGCGTACGCGGGTCCCTGCGGGGCGACGAAGACGGGGCTTCTTCCCATGATGATCCTGAAGATGGGTGTGGTGGTGTCGTCGGCGGTCGCACAGACTTTGTCCAAGGTGTCGTGGGTAACGGATTGAGCCCCGAGTTGAGAAACGGTGGGTCGTACCCCTTCAGATCACCATGCTCGCCGTCATCGGTTGGCACGAATGTTGGTTCTGACAGAAGTACTGGCGGCGGTGTCTTGACATCGATACAGTTGGCACAAAACCATGGATCCTCTTCCCTGCCTAACTCTGACGTGCTCTGGATCCCAATGCACTCCAGATGATACCACGTCCGACAGGCGTCACATTGCACCAGCGGGCGTCCGTCATCCCGTCCTTGACAAACGCACAGAGTTTCGCCATCATCGCTGTTGGCAGTATGATCGGTATTCCAGCGACGTAAAAGACGCAGTTGGACGGCCCGTATGGACTTTTTCGCCAGCAGGGCTGTCTTGGCGTCTGCCGGGTCACTTGGAACGACAGAAAGGGTTGTCAGGCCACGTCGACGGTCCTTGAAATGGGAAAGGAGCGGATATGTCTTTCCTCGACCAAGTTGAGGACTTCGCGAACGTGCTTCATCAGGACTATGCCGGCCCGACGATGCATGCTCTTCCACGTCATCATCCTCAGAATCCCTATCCAAGAAGCTTTCAATATACCGTAGCCGCTTTTCCCGTTCCGCAATTGAAAGGCCATCCTGCGTCATCAGACGGGACCGCCACGGAAACTCCGTATCCGGCCAGTTCGGCCCATCGATGGCGCGGTCCTCCGGTGCAGCGACGCTGTCCTTGTCCATGTCTTGCTTCATATCCGTCGATATCTTCTTTCTTTTGCGTGACCGTCTCGCTTTAGGGGTGGGCTTTGGCGGCGTTTGCGGCTCCGAGGGTTCGAGCTTGATGAGCACCCTGCCACAGCCCTCGATCTCGACGGGGAATAATTGGGGGGTGGAGGATGCCCGCGGCGGATCAAGAAAGGCAGCTAGCCTGGTCTTCTTCCGCTTCTCTCCTTCCGTTAATATCAATCCCGAACCAAGCCCCGCTTCTCCAACTGCATCGCCTACCAGATTCGGCGCTTCGGTATTCTCGTTTTGTTTCCACGAAGGCCCGTCAGATCGCTGGAAACCATCGAAAACAGAACCACATCAGATATGAAATCAATCCAGCCCCATGGATGTCACTGTTCTAGGTGAGGCTGGGAAATAACGTGACCAACTCACGTAGCGCCCATATCCCCCAGCCATCAAACTCTCTTCAAAGCTCTCCTCCGAGGTCTCCTGGAATAGAGCAATCCGTTTCCCCTTGACAGGACTGTCGACGACGCCCACGTTGACTGATGACCATAACAAGGATCCCTCCTTACTTCCTGGGTCGGAAGCGAGCGATGCTTCGCCGGTGCCAGAATTGTTTGAAGGCGCCAAACGCCTCCTCCGTTTAAGGTAGTCAGGCCGTCGCGATTCGGTTGCCTGAGTAGAGGCGAGATGATTTTCGATCAACTGGGCACGGATATGGGCAGCCTCACCCCCGGGCTCATCTTTTACTCGTTGTAATGGAGAACTAGTTGTCAAGTCATTGTCCTGCAAGTTGGCCAAAGTGGTAGGCTCAGGTGAGGTCGGTCTCCCTTCCAAAGGTGTGGTGGGGCGAGATTGGAACACAGGAGTTGCGGGACGTGTTGACGTCTGCCGCGAAGGGGTACGTGGTGGAGTAGATATCCTAGAAGGCATTATGAACCTGCCAATAGTTTGATCTCTTCACATACCGAGATCGCAAGGTATTCCTTTTGCTTGGGGTCGCAAAACCAAAACTATAACTTGCGTAAGGTGTATGTGAACTAATCTGCAAGGACCAGCTCACTCATCATGACAATCGGTATGCACAATCTGAGATAACGAATGTGATCCGTTACTGCGAGACCGAGCTACCAATGGACTACGGAAAGGTGAGAACTACGCTGTGGTCCACGCGGCTTTACATACCTGGGTTCTGGTGTTGGAATCGAATGAGGCCGAAACGATGGTGAAGGGGAGGACCTGCGGCCATTCTGGTGAGACAAGCAGTGGCTTAACCAGTCTAGCAAACATACGCATGAGATCGGAACTCTGATGGGAGTATAGTCGACTTTAGATCCAATTGTAGACTATCATTTGCTGGTGATCAATAACCAAAAACTCCTGATACAGTTGATGACTTACTTTTGTGCGGAAGTAGGGGTTCCCGTAAGGAGATAAGATGGCATATATCTAGGACTGGAATGTCCTCGTGTCAACCATGTGCCGAGTAAGAGACCAATCGGAAGATAAAGCATCCGAATCATGGGAAACAGAGAAGACGCTCAAAATATGCAAAGATTAATGGGACGCATACCTTTGCGGTGTGGGGAGATGATTTGACTTTTGAAACTGGGCCGTTCCGGAGGGTGTCTCACTGTCCATTCTGGACCATACTAGTATTCACATCGCTATTCAGAGAGGGAGAAGAGGATTAGCGCACCTCGTGAGATTGCCGGGCTGATGTAGACCACGACCATTCTCGCTTCCAGGGGCTTGTATGCGCATGTCTGAATAAGAGGGCCAGCCGGCAAGGTCTGCGAGCAAATCTCTCGATTTGGACTTTGTCGGGGTGATCACCTCGGTGAGAGACAAGAACTGGGATGATGATTCCTGTTCGTTGTCTGAGGTATGGTCTGGGTGCGTATGCGGATCCATAAGCAGGTGCGCCGGGCTCGCTGTCGATGTCGGTGCGTCAAATTTCGATAGGGAGAGTGTTGGTGGTGCCCAGAGCTCAAGGAAGGAAAAGAAGAAGAGAAGAGAATTGGTCCGTCGAAAACAGCCGTCGAGGACAGGAACGAGGCGAGACTGCCAATTAGCTGACGTAATAGTAAGACGATGGATGATTGGTCCCCACTAATTAGATTTGCCCTCCGTCCATGCTGCGGTAACTTCCATGCCGCCAGATTCGCAGACAACAGTCCGCGCCGCGATCGAATTTTACAGCGGAATAGGTGTGTTCGAGACTCAGTTTCTTCTTCGTTACGTTCATCCGTCCTTCCAGGCGGTCTCCATCTCGCACTTCGTCGGAGCGATGTTCCCGGGGCGACCGTCGTAGCCGCCTACGACTGGGATCAAACCGCGTGTCAAGTGTATGCTGCAAACTTTGGCACGAGCGTCGTTCGCAAGGTCTGTTCTTACCCCATCGAGTGCCAAGCCAACGCCGGGGACATCTGGCCTGATGTTGAACAGACAGATATCACAACTCTCACCGCTGCAGATCTCTCTCATCTGAATGCAGATCTGTGGCTTCTATCCCCGTCATGCCAGCCCTACACCGTACTAAACCCACTGGCCAAAGGCGCAGCCGACCCGCGCGCGCGATCCTTCTTGCACCTCATAGATAACGTCTTACCTCAACTATCGGCACTTGACACCCATCCACGGTACTTACTCCTGGAGAACGTGGCAGGATTCCAAGTGCGTGAACGGACGCAGATGCATAATCAACGCTTCCTGAATCATACACAAGGACTCTACGACGCGACATCATCTCGTATCTACCTTGAAAAGACTTGGATATGTCACGGCAGAGTTCTCTTTGAATCCGCTGCAATTCGGTATCCCAAACTCGCGGTTGCGCTATTACCTCCTCGCAAAGCTTTCTCCGCTTAGATTTGTCAATATTGATTTGACCAAGTCAGATCATTTACTTGATTTCATCCCACCACATCATGACGCTTGCAATGAGTCCCAACACGCGTCTGACACAGACTCGTTAGATCTTAGGCGGTATATAGACTCGACAATGGACGAGGAGACATTTGCCCAGTTCAGGATCCCAGACCGTGTGCTGAGCAAATGGGGCCGCCTGTTTGATATCGTATTGCCTTCTGCTACTAGAACTTGCTGCTTTACTAGAGGTAAGAAAACTCCGGTTTTTCTCCAAAATAACTACCACCAACGCGTTAGGGTATACCCAGTTAGTAGAACGCGCTGGTTCGATTCTTCAGATGAACGAGGACCTTGATGTGCGTCCATTCACGCAGGCTGACTAGTCTAATCTCACCCACCTGTACTCTAGACGACCAAGGTCTTCGAGTCGTTTATCAGTGCGCATGCGAGTGGCGCCGGAAACGCTGTGCGAATACTAGATCCTCTTCGCCTCCGATATTTCACACCGGCGGAGCTCCTCCGAATCTTCCACTTCACTGACACAAGTTCGTCTCCGGTTAGTTTCGTTTGGCCGCTGGGCGTGTCGATGAAATCCAAGTATCGCTTGATCGGGAACAGTGTGAACGTGGAGGTGAGCTGCAGAACGACGTCCTGTGAAATCCCGGACTCACTGATATTAGATCGTACGGAGGCTGATCGTATATTTGTTTGACGAAACGGACAGTATTCTGTAACGAGACTAGTAGGGGGTGGCGGGAGTCAGGTCCAGCCGTCTTGCGATCTTGCTAGCTGTTGTTACTGCCGTAGTAGGGATAACTTGAAGCCCCGCGTAGTGTTTTGCTCCTTGCTAATTGGCAGTCAATTGTTAGTATTAGTTGACTCGCCAGAGGTCACGTTGGGGGCGTGCGCATCCCTACCAAGCGAATATCACTGCTACAGCTTCGGGGTTCAATTTTAATTTGCCTCGTCTGAACGTGGTGGATTCACGGGTTCTATAGGTCTTTGGCTTTCGCACAGATTGCACGCCGCTTTCCGACTTTCGAATATAAATCCGCGTCTCTGGTTCAACAATGGAACGTTTCCATTTCCAGCAGAAGTATCCAAATTGGGTCTTGGCCGCCTTACTTTACTTTTAAAATCTCCTTCAACACCCACGTCAGATGGTTGGTGAGGCTGACTTGGCCATATCATACAAATATCTTATTCTGAGCAAGGTTTGATATCCGTAGCAACTTAGTGGCAGGACCAAGTCGTAGCGATGCCAACAACACACTCGTGACATTCCAGGGCGGCTGACACAGCCTGCTACTGGCACATTCACACCGGGATGGGTCATGATTTGGGCGGTCGAACGATGTCCCAATAGTTGAACGTTTGAACAACGACCTACTGCTGCGCCCTAGATGCTAGCCTTTTGAAGCTTGAAGCTTCAAGGGCCAACTTAAATAGGCAAAACAAACATGGGTCGATTAAGTTAGACTTGGACGTTACATTAGTATGATAGCGTGCCGATTGAGCCTTCAATCCAAACTATAAATTTACTAGCACTGGCCAAGCAAGTCAGCGCCCAACCTTGAAGCTTGAAGCTTGATGACGGCTGGCTTTCAAATCGCTCCTGGCTCAAGCTCAGGCCCAAGCGCTCAAGATTGACCTAGTTGCGATTGACCAGACGTCAACTGGTTGCCAATCTTCTACACAGAAGAGCTGGTCCCATCTTGCTCGGAAGGCCGACCGCCAACCTCAGGTTCTCGGTATAGGTTTTGGCGTTACAAGGCGGAGTCTCGAGTCACATCTCGGATGCATGGTACTAATACAAATTTAGTTAGATTGGTATGATTCATCCATTGCTTAACCTATACGGGAAACTCACCAGTGTGCTCCGACCGAAGTGAACATATGGCCCGTGGGTCGCATGGCACTGCCGCACGCAGTGCTTTAGGCTATACATATATGTTCGCCCTATTGATGAGTTGCTCCACCGTTGACACCCATGCCTCCCTCCAAGTTCAGGCGAACATTCATCATTGGCTGCGGGTCCACGGCGTTCATCAAGGTGATTCTCATTCCTTTGTCTTTGATTAAGGAAGACGCTTATTACACGGATTTCGTAGCCTAGGGGCGAGAGGACGACTGAAGAGGTGGGTTCCCCCTTTTTTTGTCTCCACCAGACTCAGCTGCATGCATCGACCAATTACCTAGATGAGTTTGGAAGCTGCAACAAAGGCACTCCTCGATGCAGGTAAGGCACGTCATATTTATCTGAAATACATAACTTAAAGCATCACATCGTAGGTATAACATACGATGATATCGAGACCGTCTATGTCGGGTATTGCTATGGCGAATCGACAAGTGGCCAAGTACGTTTTTCGATCACATATCTTCCAGTTCGTGATTACTGAAGAACGCTTCTCCTTGCAGAGTGCCATGTATAGCCTAGGTATGACTGGGATACCGATCACGAATGTCAACAACAACTGTTCCACCGGTAGCACCGCCCTTTTTCACGCTTCCAGTGCCGTCAAGACGTCCCTGGCGGAGTGCGCTCTTGCGCTCGGGTTCGAGCGTATGGCCTCGGGAAGTTTCACCAACCACTTTCCGGACCGCGTAGGGCCCACCACTTTGCTGGGCTTTAAGACCTTGGAACTAGAGGAAACACTTGGTGAAAACTTCGGTCCTGTGGCTCCAAGGATGTTTGGGAATGCCGGAAAGGAGTTTTGCGATAAATATGGTGCGAATATCGAGCATTTTGCAAAGATTGGTGCGTTGTTGTGTGTCGCGTACCGAGAGGATTCCCTGTCTTGATATTACATGGACAGCCGCAAAGAATCATAAACATGCTGTCAACAACCCGTATGCTCAATTCCGGCATGGATGGACGGAACAACAAGTCTTGGATTCACCCAAAGTTAATGAGCAACTCACTAAATTTATGTGCACTCCTACGTCTGTAAGTCAACTGGTCCGTTTACCCCACTCGCAACATTGACATGGTACTCTCTCTGGGTGTCCAGGACGGTGCAGCTTGTTGTATCATTGCTTCCGAGGACTTCGTGCACGCTCACAGGCTTGAGAACCAAGCCATCGAGATCATCGCGCAAGCGTTGGAGACAGATGATCCAGCCGTATATGACTCTGAGAGCGCTATGGAGCTGGTCGGGTACGGGATGACAAAACGGTGTGCAGATAAAGTCTTTGCGCGAGCTGGGTTCGTACCGGGACAGGGGCGAGATGAAGTTGGCGTTATCGAGTTGCACGATTGTTTTGCTCCTAATGAGGTGGGTATGATAGTCCCCCGCAACGGCTTGACGATGACAGGAGTCGCTCCGATCAGCTATTCACATATCCTGCATTAGGCCTGTGTACCCCACAATTAGCTCACAAGATTGTGGAGGATGGCGATAACACTGTAAGCTCAGCATTCTACTATATTCTCTTGGACTAATGCAGAGATCTAACTTGGGCTAGTATGGTGGAAAATATGTCATCAATCCCAGCGGAGGTCTTGAAGCAAGAGGTCATCCTATCGGCGCAACCGGGGTAGGAATGCATTTTTCTATCACAAGTACGCGTCACACTTTTCTATGGGCTGGCACTCTGACACAGTCATAATTCTAGTGCAACTACGTGGATGTCTGTTATCCCCCACTAATTTTTCATTGTAGTCTGCACTCACTATATTTCGTAGGGTCCGGAAACTCCCAAGTACCACATTTGTTCGATACCCCAGATCCGCGTGGAAAGTATGGTCTCGTTCATAACATGGGTCTTGGTGGCGCCACGGTTATTAGTCTATTGCGTCGTCCCGAATTTTTTAAAGCTGGTGGTGAGGACGGTCGAATGAGGTGTGTTCTCCTACTGAGACTGTTAATGAGGTCATCGCGTATAGTGACCTGTGACGGCTCATCCCAGGCTCGGTTATAATCACGGAACAGAATGTCGGCCCATTACGAAGGCGCAGGTAGACGAGGTGAAGGCAAGAAAGTCGTCAAAGTGGATGGTTGAAGCGAGTTTGGCCAAGTTGTGAAGAAAGACTCGAAGCGATGGGACATCATGGGAGTGTGGCAAAATCATATGCCCCTTGTAGATTATATAATACGTTCCCCACTGTTCTTCGATCGAATGATTAGTACAAACGACTTGCAGGTCATAGGGAGCCAATTGAAGGACAATAAACGAGGTCTAAAAAATCATAGGGAGGACGAATTCCAAGGGGGCGAATGTTGCCAGCACAAAGCCGGGTTCGCCAGTGGCAGGCCGCATACTATGTTCAATGGGTCAAGTGAACTATGAGTTTTATTCAATTTAATCCGCACCGCCGCTTGACATGCCGTGGACTCATTAATTGAACCACTGTTCGATGATACTACGCTTAAGACCCCTCTGACAATCTCCAGAAAGGAGTTCTCCCTCCAATATGTCATGACACTAAACACACCATCGTCATGAATAGGTGTGTAACTGATCGGATATTTTTCAATTGCAGATCCGGGCCGTTTGCCAGTTATATTCAGCTTTCAGTAGCTGGCGCAGAGACGGCGGCAAGATCCTAGAGAACGAGTCCGGGCAGATCACACCGAAATGTTTTTTTTTCGGATTTGGGAGGGGACTATAGTAGAAAATTATTCCTTTGTGAGACACGATAAGCAAAGTCAACACTGCTCGTCCCACCGCTCCGAGAACTGGGAAGTATCACATGACTTCTGTCAGGCCAAACACTAGTGATCGATCGTGCACACCAGTTACGCCACCGGCATGCCTTCAACTTGCGCTTGGCCAAGGCTCTTGGCTCCACTGGATCCCCCAGGTTGTAATTGATCCGTCTGCGGGTTGCCCACTTTCTATGTGGCAAAACGGTGACTGGAGTCCTGTGTTGCTCGGAACATCTCGGTATGGGTTCCGGCCTTTATCTTTGAATGGCTCAAATAATGGTGCATGGTGATAGCAACCGGATTCTAAAACTCGTTTCGTGGAGCACAAGATTTGGTCGGATCGTGATGGTCCAGTTTTACTTATCCCCATACAGTCGGATACGAACTGGTACGACGCATGAATAATTTGTAACTGAGTCATCTCGCTCACCTTGCTCCAAAAAGAGGCATAATAGTTATGGATTCTGTGATCTCCACCAATTATATTCCATCGTTACTGTACCACTTCTTTGATTTTAGGTGCAGTTTTTAGATATCCAGTTTTGACGGCTTCAACTTGAACTGAAGCTAAGATCTGATAGGATGGGCCACATGGCACTGTGATGAAGTGGCCAATATTATATATATTCCCCCCATTGATGAGTTTCCCTATCGTCGATAACCATGCCTCCCTCCAAGTTCAGGCGAACATTCATCATTGGCTGCGGATCCACGGCGTTCATCAAAGTGATTCTCATTCCTTTGTCTTTGATTAACGAAGACGCTTATTACACGGATTTCGTAGCCTAGGGGCGAGAGGACGACTGAAGAGGTGGGTTTCCCTTTTCTTTTTGTCTCCGCCAGACTCAACATATCCATATATCGACCAATACTTAGATGAGTTTGGAAGCTGCGACAAAGGCACTCCTCGATGCAGGTAAGGCGCGTCATATTTATCTGAAATACATAGCTTAAAGCATCTCATCGTAGGTATAACATATGATGATATCGAGACCGTCTATGTCGGGTATTGCTATGGTGAATCGACAAGTGGACAAGTACGTTTTGCTACCACCTATCTTCCAGTTCGTGGTTGGTGGGAACAACCTCTTCATGCAGAGTGCTGTTTACGGTCTGGGGATGACTGGCATCCCGATAACGAACGTCAATAACAACTGTTCCACGGGGAGCACCGCCCTCTTTCATGCCTCTAATGCCGTCAAGACGTCCCTTGCGGAGTGCGCCCTTGCGCTTGGATTTGAGCGTATGGCTTCGGGAGCTTTCGTCAATCACTTTTCGGATCGCCCTGGGCCTACTATTTTGCTAGGCGCTAAGACCCTGGAATTAGAGGAAACACTTGGCGAGAACTTCGGTCCTGTGGCTCCAAGGATGTTTGGGAACGCCGGAAAGGAGTTTTGCGACAAATATGGCGTGAATATCGGGCACTTTGCAAAGATCGGTGCGTCGTCGCATGGCGCGTACCAAGATGATTTGCCCTTCTTGATGTGACATTGACAGCCGCAAAGAATCATAAACATGCTGTCAACAACCCGTATGCTCAGTTCAGGCATGGATGGACGGAACAACAAGTCTTGGATTCACCCAAAGTTAACGAGCAGATCACTAAGTTTATGTGCACTCCTACATCTGTAAGGCATCCGGCCCTTTCACTCCGCTCGCAACATTGACATGGTCTCTCTCTGGGTGTCCAGGACGGTGCAGCTTGTTGTATAATTGCTTCCGAGGACTTCGTGCACGCTCACAGGCTTGAGAACCAAGCTATCGAGATCATCGCGCAAGCGTTGGAGACAGATGGTCCAGCCATGTATGACTCCGAGAGCGCTATGGAGCTGGTCGGGTACGGGATGACAAAACGGTGTGCGGATAAAGTCTTTGCGCGAGCTGGGTTCGCACCGGGACAGGGGCGAGATGAAGTTGGCGTTATCGAGTTGCACGATTGTTTTGCCCCTAATGAGGTGGGTGTGGTAGTCCCCCGCAACGGCTTGACGATGACAGGAGTCGCTCCGATCAGCTATTCACATATCCTGCATTAGGCCTGTGTACCCCACAATTAGCTCACAAGATTGTGGAGGATGGCGATAACACTGTAA
>JBBPLP010000033.1:0-71423 GCA_038089875.1 Fistulinella prunicolor | reverse complement strand
ATCCTATCGGCGCAACCGGGGTAGGAATGCATTTTTCTATCACGAGTATGTGTTACACACTTTTTTGTGGGCTGGCATTCTGATACAATCATAATTCTAGTGCAACTACGTGGATGTGCGTTATCCCTCACTCATATGTCAGTGACTCACGATATCCTGCAGGGTCCGGAAAATCCCAAGTACCACATTTGTTCGATACCCCAGATCCGCGTGGAAAGTATGGTCTTGTTCACAACATGGGTCTTGGTGGCGCCACGGTTATTAGTCTATTGCGTCGTCCCCAATTTTTTAAAGCTGGCGGTGAGGATGGTCGAATGAGGTGTGTTCTCCTCCTAAGATCGTTCATGAGATTATCGCATATAGTGATCTGTGACGGATTCCAGGCTCGGTTATAATCACGGAACAGAATGTCGGCCAATTACGAAGGCGCAGCTAGCCAAGGTCAAGGCAAGGAAGTCATCGGAGTGGATGGTTGAAGCAAGTTTGGCCAAGTTGTGAAGAGCGATGAGAGTGGTGTGACCAAATGATATACCTCGTAGATCGTAGGATACTTTCCCCGCTGTTTATCTATTGAATGATTGGTACAGACGACTTACAGGTCATGATAGGCATCATAGGATGATGTCCGGGCTCTGGAAGTGATATGTTCTGTGCGTATTGACTTCGTTAGCAACTTAGGAAAGATATATACCTGTTCGTGGCTAGATACATGTTGTTCGCATATAAGACGAGACAAGGAGAACGAAAAAGCGAAAAAGCGGGTTTGGATTGTCGGTTCAAGCGAGCTATGATGTCTTGAGAGGTGAACAGCTACTGCCTGACTCGGGTCAATGGTCGAAGCGTGGACCTGGGTCAAACTAACACTCGGAGTAACGGACTCGGATGCTGGGCGGGTCGAAAGAGCGACTACGGTGACTGTTAATTGAAGTTGCTAGAGTCTTGCTCTTTCATGATGGCAACCAGTGACTACAGTGACCGTTGTGCGAAAGCAAGCGCCTATTAGAGCAAACCTCATCGGGACCGGTTAGGAAGTGAATGATAGCCGAACGTTCCTTCAAGTTGTGGATCATCCGACATTCCCTCAGCGATTGACCGGATTCAACCGTTCGCAAGTTCAAACTCTAGACTCGCTCTTTCATAGTCCCCCGTTAGTGAAAATGGCGCAACATGGCAAGTTCAGAAGGACTTTCATAATAGGATGCGGATGCACGGCCTTTATCAAGGTGTGTACTCGGCTGGTTGCCTGTCAATCCTGCCATGGTCTTGAATGCATCACGAAACTCCAAAGCCCAGGGGTCTAAGGACTACGGAAGATGTGAGCCTTAGAGGACAAATCTCGATCGCTTTTGTGTATCTGAAAAACGGCATCCATAGATGGGCTTAGAAGCTGCTACGAAGGCATTGCTCGACGCAGGTAAGGTTCATTCTGTCTATCCCAGGTTCAAGACGGGGCCACATATTAAGCCTGATATGAAGGTATCACCTACGATGAAATCGAAACTGCTTTCGTTGGATACTGCTACGGCGACTCTACAAGTGGACAGGTCAGTCCACTTTTCTGTTCTCAGTCCCGTTTGTTATAGCGACGTGTCTCCTCTCCTGCTCTAGCGTGCTCTCTATAACCTCGGAATGACCGGGATCCCGGTTACCAACGTTAACAACAACTGTTCGACCGGTAGCACTGCGCTCTTCAATGCCAATAACGCCGTCAAGTCCTCCCTTGTAGAGTGTGCACTTGCGCTTGGGTTCGAACGCATGGCTCCGGGAAGTTTAGGAACCCACTTTCCCGATCGGCTACCTCCAACTCTCTTGTTTGGTATCAAATCCTATGAGCTGGAGTCTAACCTGAAGACAGGGACGAACTCTGGCCCAGGCGCTCCGAGAATGTTTGGCAATGCAGGACAGGAATACTGTGACAAGTATGGCGCTGATGTTACTCATCTTGCCAAGATAGGTGTGTTCCGCTTGTGCTTTGGCGCGTGTACTGCCTGTACCCTGGCACGCCAGCCCCTGACATTCTGGTTGCTGAAAGGCCCATGACATGACACAGCTGCGAAAAATCATAAACATTCAGTCAACAACCCGTACTCACAGTTCCGGAATGGGTGGACCGAGGAGCAGGTTTTGAATTCCCCAAAGATCAACAATCAGCTGACCAAATTCATGTGTAGTCCGACATCGGTAAATTTCACTGCCATTTTCCTTAGCTACCACTCAGTGTATTCTGTTTGTAGGATGGTGCCGCTTGCTGTATCGTCGCATCAGAGGATTTCGTGCATGCTCATAAACTCGAGAACCAGGCCATCGAGATTGTGGCACAAGCACTTGAGACAGATCACCCGGCTACCTTCGAGTCTGGGAGTGCCATGGAAGTAGTCGGGTACGGCATGACAAAGCAGTGTGCCGATAACGTTTTTGCGCAGGCTGGTTTCGCACCCGGGCAAGGGCGAGATGCGGTTGGCGTGGTGGAACTCCATGACTGTTTTGCTGCCAATGAGGTACGCAATGTTTACACATGTCCGATTTTGTGTTTGGTTACCCGGCTTTCCAGCTCATCACGTATGCTGCGCTTGGACTGTGCGCTGCCGATGAGGCCCACGAGCTGGTAGAGAAAGGCGACAACACGGTGAGCGCTACGATTGGCTTTCCCCATAAATTTTTGAACCCATTTTTCCGCATATAGTACGGTGGGAAGTACGTCGTGAACCCCAGTGGTGGACTCGAAGCTAAAGGGCACCCACTCGGCGCCACGGGCTTGGGCATGCATTTCTACATCACTAGTACATACTATTCCAGCCTCCTTAGTATGGTCCATGCTGACTCTCTCTTGATCAATAGTGCAACTCCGTGATTGTAAGCCGATGTTATCGTGTTCATATGTTCACTAATCATCATATGTACAGGGGCTGGTCCAATGCAAGTGCCAGGACTTTTTACCGCCGCGGACCAACGTGGCAAATATGGTCTCGTGCACAATATCGGTACTGGCAGTGCGGTAGTCGTCAGTCTCTTGCGGCGTCCCGAGTTCTTTAAACCCGGTGGCGTCGACGGACGAACGAGGTATGTCTTAGATTGACTTCACCGTTGCGTCTTCTTGACCCTGCACGTCCTTTCCGCTCGACCTAGACTGGGATATAATCATGGATACGAATGCAAGCCTGTCACGGTTGCCGACCTGGACAAGGTCAAGTCGAAGCACTCGTCGCCATATGTGCTTCAGGCTGCGAAGCTATAAAAAGCTGAATGCCATGGGAAGGTAGACTCCTGAACATGCGATTGATAAGAGTGCCTACTTTAGGCGGATATGTCTCCGCGCAGTTTTGGATCCGTTCGTAGCCGATGAAAGCCTCGGTCTTTGAGAATTATGACATATAAGTAGACGAGATAATTTCGGGACACATGAGAGTTCAGATGGTCTAGCACACCAAACCAAGCGTGCGGGACCCGGGTGTTCCGAACGACTCGGTTATATCAGTCGAGGTGCCCCCTCAGACCAAGTTAGAATGATAAGGGTGTCACATCATCGTAATCTTGACGATATAGAAAGAAGCTGTCAAGTATCTTTGAGCACTATTCGCGAGACCATAGTGACATATGGGTGGCCGCGGAGTACCGAGACGGGGAACTCCTGGGCTCATGAGATGTACTTTCTCGTAGATCTTAGGGGACAGTCGTGCATATTCATTTTGGCAATGGGGAGGTCCGAGGGTTACCTATCGTCGTGCCAGCATGTGCGTGGCATCCTACGTTTCGGACGCACACCTATCTTTAAGGTCACTTTGGCTGGGTTCGACTTACTATGACACGGGTTCATCCTAGCTTTAGCAGCAAAAGGTTTGCAACTACGTATGACTCGTACGATGACAGTCTTGTCACAGTGGCAAGCTTGAATTTTAAGATTTACTGACTCCTGAGCTCATCCACGACATTTCTGAACACCCACTCTCCATGCGTCCGCTCATCCAATACGACCTTGACGAGCCTGCGATGGCGCCCCCGCCGCAGTACACCCACAATACGCGTCGGCCGCCTGCAAAGAAACGGAGACGAAATCACCAGCACCACGCACACAAAACTCAGTCTGGTGTCTCGACGCGGGAAGCACCTCTCCAACACTGGGACGACCCAGGGAGCGCCGCGGTCGGCGTCGTTTACGACGAACAGGAGGGCAGTACAGCAGCGCCTGCTGGACCTGGATTCGGCGCGATGTCACACACGAACGACGTCGAGGAGTGGGAAGAGGACGTGTATGGCGAGGAAGTGGTGGATGAGGACGAGCCCATGAACGCAGGAGAGGAAGAAGAAGAAGGGGAGGAGGAGGAAGAGAGCAGACCGCTCACGCACGAAGAGATCTGGGACGACGCAGCCCTCATCGACGCGTGGCAGTCTGCAGAGGCAGAATACGAGGTACCGTAACCGTTTCCCCGTTTCCTTTCAGCACCCTCGTCGGGGGGTCGTACCCAGATGACCATGGCCATGTCTATGTTACTGACGTGCAATTATTTTGCAAGGCCTACCACGGCGCATCGAAAGCCTGGAAAACGGAACCTGTCAAAAAGTCCCCTCTGTGCGTTCCATTCGTTCCATTTCTTTCCCTCTTGCTCCTCCCCCTTCATTGTGAACAAACCTCATGATGGCTAACCTGGCTGTTGGTTATGCTAGGTGGTATAACAAACCCTACACGGCGCCCCCCCAGCCCCAGTCCGGTCCCGGCAAACCGAAGCCTGTTGTTCCACCCCAAGAGCAAGGCGGCGAACCTGATACCGCCCCGCTCGACTTTAACACCTACGTCCCGACGCACGACGCTTCCCTCGGCATGCTACCCGACACCGACCCCAACGCTAGCACCAACGGTGCCCCGTGCGCCCCGTTCTGCCTGCCCCCTCCGTCGACGATAGCAGTCAGTCGCGACGAGGCGTTCAATAATGCATTGAGCGCTACGTATTGGAGTGGGTATTGGACTGCAGTGTATCATGTAAGTCCAAGTGTCTGTTTATCCATATTGCCCCTGACCTGACGGATTTAACTTTCATTGGAATGTTGCACCTAGTGTCAGAGTCAGTCGAGTGAAAAACATAACGTAACACCGGGAGCAACGGAGGAAAATGTAATTGAAGCAGATGAGGACGTGGACGAGGGCGAGAGCGAGGATCTGGTACCAACCCAACGATGAGCCACACCTTGGCTCTATGTTTGGCTTGAGGTAGAGCGTGTTACATACATTATCGTCATGACATGCATCAGGTACGTTGTTTTCAGCGGAACAAAAAGTAATATAAAGACATGGTGAACCAAGAGCACGACAGTCTGCCTTTTTCACAATGCAATCTCGACGTCCAACCTAGCCAGGTATGAATATACGTCTGGCGACATCCGGTATTTCAGCATCCCCGCAAACACCATCAACGACCTTGCTTTCTTTCGCAGCGATATCAGCGTCTGCAGCGTAAAAAAGTCAGAGGAATTCATCCTTGAAGAGCGCGAGCAAGGCTCACCATTTGTCGCGTGGCTTCAGCGACAGCAGATGCCTTGACCGATTGATGCACCGCCGCGAGCGAATCCATTGTCAGAGGCAAGTAAACTTGCAAGTTGCGTTGCAACGCGTCGTGAAGATCCTTGAATTCTTCCACTTTGCGAGTAATTTTTGCAACGTCTCCATCCAGAGGAATGAGATCCGTCGACTCAATAATCTAACAGAAAGACGTCCAGCCGTCCAACAGAAGCGAAAAAAGAAGCAACATACCTCGAGCGTCACGTCCGGTCTCCCATTATTCTTGGCATTCATTGCCTCCCTCACTCTCAAAAGCTTCACGGCCGCATCTCTATCTCTCCCCACGGCCCTATTCATCCTCTCATAATGACGCAAAATTTCAACGGCTGTCTTTTCGATCACCCTCCCCTTTTCGTTTTCCCCCGTCGTCGGTAACGAGAGCGTGTTCCCGAGCGCTTGCGCGAGGCATGCAATCACGGTGGCATAATCACCTGCGAGGTTGTACAACTTGATTGCTTCTGTAATGCGGTCGTTTGCCTCCGAATCACGCGCAGCGCGGATGAGAATTTGTTCGTTGTACTGAGCCGTGTTTTGCAGCTGGAGCAACGCAGCCCCTTGTTCGATAACGCCGCTCTATGTTGAGAGTCCTTGTGCATAAGAAAGTGGGACCAGACGACAAAACAAAACAAAGACATACGAATTTCGTGCCATCTGGTCTGAACCCACCGACAAGCTCCTCCCATGCGGGCCCGGAGTGTGCCAACACGATGATGCGTCGCACAAGTTCCCATGCGTTCTCCAGGTTTTCTCTTCCAACTCCGTTGCCTTGATCAGCAGACAAGCAAACGCAGTAGACGTATTGGAGTGCCTCTTTCGCGTCCATTTTTACAAACTGGCGGACATAACGCCAGATCAGGGTGGACAAGCTAAGAGCTGGGGGACTGAGAGGCGACAAGGTTACTGTCGACGTCATTTGTGAACGACTGTTTTGTGTTCAAAAGATCAAAGGACATACGAGGGCCAAGCTCAGACGTCTCTGCACGCGAAGGGACACGTAGTAGACCATGGTACGCCAACGCAATCGCAAGATGAACCGCCTCGATCTCGGTTTCCGGACGTTCCCACAATGCAGCGACAGCCTTCGTAGAAAGGAGTCAGCAAGGGAGGATACATGACGATGTTGTGCGAATGACGAACCCTTTCAAACTGTCCGCACATAAGTAGTACACTCGCCCAGATGCCCTGATTGGTTGCATCAAAGTGACGTTCGCCATAGCTCAACAAAACTTCCGTTAGTCCCCGAAGGCCCCCTTCCTCTTCTTCATCAACCTGTTTTGCGTCAGTTGGACGTGTATGTATAGCGACGAAAAGTCGGTATATACCATTGCAAGCTGGAGCCACAACCAATCTTCTGTTGTAGTGGTGACCTGAGGCACCGTACGCCTAGAGGGCTCCAAACGACCCATCAGTTTGTAGAGTGCAAGCTTGAATGGATCCGCTGAAGCCGTGTGCAACATGTGTGCATTATAAACGCTCTGTAGGTGGTCCCTGTGTGGTTTCGGCAACCTGTTGGTTGATGATGAGATGTCGAACATTGAAGCACCATCTTTTGCGGCATACCGTCTGTCCGGAGACTCGATCCAAGACTTGAAGTGGCTTACAAAGCTGGGTTCCCGGTGGTCGATTGCCGTCTGACATCGGAGTGCCTCGTCGAGAGCTTCCTGCGCGTGTCCTGTGCGTACGAGATAGTACAATTTGGCCCATAATGGCTGGGCAGCCACGAGCTACACCAGCGCATGTTAGAGTAAGAGCCGTAGGGAACAACAGATAATCTACCTCTATCCGGTCCTCCCACTCTCCGTTTTTGTAGTATCTCATCAACAAATACGCCCGAATTTTGTTTGCCACGCTTGGGTCACCCCCAAGGCGTGCCTCCATGGGCCTCGACTGAATCGACCGATCAACGATATCCCAGTATTGGTCCTCGAGTGCTTCTCGAGACCCTTTGGCGATCTGAGCCCTCAGTGTAGACGCTTCACGAGAATCCAAATCTGCAAGGTATATGCGTGCATACTTTCTCTCAAACAAGGGTGAATTGAGAATATGGGCACCCGCGTGCTCGACCGGGGGGAGCGCAGGGGGTTCGCCGGTGATCTTTGCAAGTACGTGAAAGTTGAACATTACTTGAGAGGACGCAGCCTGAGGAACAGACTAAATATCAAAGGATAAAACGAAGGGAATCCCCTTACCTCAGCATTGAGGCTTGCGGCAGCTTGCATAAGGAGATGGATGATTGGACACGAAGTTCCGCGTAGTCTCGCTGCGTTCAATTCACAGACCGCACGGTCGTACGCCATCATCTTGCTTTGCATTTGCAGGGTCAAGCTCGGACCCGTACTTGCCTGTCAACCGGAGATTTCAGACATGGAAACATCGCAAAGCTAGCGGGAGACACACGGCAAGGCTTCCCCTTGCATGGAAGCTCTTCTTCATCTCAGCAAGCGCCTTGTTGTCACCACTCGAGCGACCTCCGAGCTCCTCGAATACTCGCCTTTTCTTCGCCTCCCAATCCTTCCTGCTGCGGTCTTCGAGGAGCCGATAGAAATTCTCCTGCGTCTCTCTTCTTCCCTCCTCGATGGTGGATATGAGATTTTGTTCATGTGCATGACGGAGGTAGCCTGCGACATCCGTGTCCTGCAGGGGTTGTAGTGGAGAAAACGTTGTGGACGTGTTCAAATGTGCTATCGAACTAGCTAACGCGGGTGCATCGACATGCGCTTGTGCCAATAGGTAGTTTCTACATGCGCGAGTGTGAGCATGATATGCGCGATGAACGTGTGGCACATGGCTCACGCTCTGTCTGTGTCCGTCGGCGCGCTCGGTTGGCGCGATACGAGTCTCCGGGACTGGGCCTCGATCTGGTCGAGGGTGAGGTTGACGGAAGGAAGGTCAGGCCGGGAGAGATGGGTGTTGAGTGCCTTGGACGAGTTGAGAAGGGAGGAGAGATCCGAGGCTATGTTGGTCGACATTGCGTGGATTTTGTTGTCAAGGTCAGCGTGTTCGGTGCTGGCGACTGCTGGCGACTGTGGTGAACGTCGACAAAAGACAAGGTGGTCAAGTGAAATGCGCGTCCCGATTTGGTTCACTTGACTTGAGGTTCAACTTGACTACTAATACAACGTCAAATTGTACATTCACTTGAATTCAGGCTTTCAAAGTGCCTATCGAGCTGTCGACGTGTCACGACTGAGCAAGTCTTCTCCTTGGTACGATGGGCGACCAACTGAATGTGGCGAGGAACCCGAAAAGGAAAACCCCTGAATGCCGAATTTGCGCATGTTGACTTTCGGGCCCGCAGTGCGCAGTGTCATCATACCAGGTTGGACTGCTACCACACACTTCCCATGGGCCAACGACCGCGAAAACGACTTCAAAGAAAGGGCGTGTTTGACCCACAAGATGCTACGCGCATCAAACATACACGCCTCGGCGTGTGGGACCTCTACGAGGAGAAGCGCTCCGACATCCCTCTCCCAGGCGCATCCCGTCTAGAAACTGCATCGCAGATGCTCCAGGGCCTCCCATATGTATGGAGAATGCTCAAAGACATATTCTGCGTACGACGCTGCTTGGTCTTGATGCTTCTCTACCTCGCTGTCGAAATCGCCAACTCTCTTATACCAGCAGTCTCTCTCTGGTAAGTCTCACTCTCTGGACGCGTTTTAATCCTTTCACGTTCTTGCAAGGTATTCTGGACAGCTTCTCCTGCTGGTATGCTTCATTTTCTCTATATACGATCGCGTTGTTCAATGTTGCACAGGTCGAGACTGCGGTCGAGAAGCGCACGGTGGATAAGAACGTACTTCTCCATGTTGCAGTCGGCCGTGTCGCCTGCACAATAGCCGAGCGTCTCCTCAAATACTCCAGTTTTCATATATCACACCCTCTCAACCTCGCAATCAAACGATTCTACTCCAACCACATCTTTCACTCCATGGCACGGCTCGACCTTCCAACATTCGAGGATCCCGCCATTCAACGCCAGCTCGAGAGCGCTTGGTCTACTTCCTGGAGATCCAGCGTAGCATGGGATACCATACGAATGACGTCGGATGTTCTCATGACCGCTATTCGACTGCTTTCACAAATATCAGTTCTGATCAGTGTACTGCGCAATCAGCAAGATGGCACATTGCTCGCCCTTCTCAGTTTTTCGCAGTCACTATTCCAGTGGTTTAGTGGAAAGCATACCGTGTTCAACTCCCTAGGTGCTTCTCCCTATCACATCCTGCGATGTCCTGTTCTGATCCTAAGCCTCTGGTTTAGTGTGGGCTGCAACTACCAAGAACGATGACTACATCCGAATGCAAGGCTACAAACATCTCGTAGACAATCCTACACACCGCAAAGAAATTGTCGCGGGCGCCCTTGGCGAGCACTTGACGAAATGTACGTTTCTTTGGTTACGACTCAACGAGCTTTCCTCTGATTACGAGAAGTGTATGAGGAAGTTGCAGGTCGTGTCGGAGATGATGCAGGCGACTTCCCAGAGATGAGCCGCAATCACACATTCAAAGATCGATTGACGTTGATGTCGATTCTTCGTGAGCCGATGCGTGAATTGCCACAGGTCCGTGTACTTGTCTTATCTCACCGAGGGGTGACTTGACTACGAGCTTATAGATCGTTTTTACCCTGAGAGCTGTCCAATATCCTGCATCGATACCTGTCTCAATCGCGTCGCTCACGCTCATCAACCATACTGCCAACACGTTTAGCCAAAGTCTCTTTGCTCTCTTTGGAGAATCATTCTCTCTAGCGGAGCAATTTGCGAGTGTACGGAAATTGTATGAAATATCCAATATCCAGAATAGGATCGTGGATGGGAGCATATCTTTTCCCGAAAATCAGCAAGCCCTCCGCTATGGAATGTCTATTGAATTTAGGCAAGTATTGGCACGTTGCATCGACAATCTGACCTCACGTGCCCTAGGAATGTATCTTTCCAATATCCCGGGTCGGAAGATTACGCTTTGCGTAATGTCTCATTCAAAATTGGAGCTGGGCAGCTTTGCGTAAGCTCTTCCCTGTATGAATGCACACTGCAATTATCGAACGCTCGTTTGCCCTTACAGATCATTGTCGGCGTGAATGGCTCAGGAAAGAGCACGATTTTAAAACTAATCTCACGTATTTACGACCCGAGCGAGGGCACAATCTTTATTGATGACAAGGACATCAAAACACTTAAACTCGCTGACTTGCGCCGTGTCATGTCCATTTTGTTCCAGGATTATACTCACTTTCCGTTATCAGTAGGTTTCTAGTTTCCTTCTTTCGTTCTGGACTTTTCATGACTTTAATTACTCTGTAGATTAAAGAAAACATTGCTCTCGGAAACCCCAACCTCACCCCTGACGACGATAAGATACGCGAAGCAGCACGCCTAGGCGGCGCCGAAGAATTCGTTGACAAGCTCCCCGAGGGATTCGACACCTATATTGAACGGCCCGTGAGGGATTACTACTCTTCCCTCCCTGAAGGCACTACTACGCTCTTTGGGCGTAAGGTGGATTACAAACACGTTCGTGGCGCAGGCTCAATGCGCGTAACGGACATGTCGACGCTGAGTGGTGGGCAGATGCAGCGGTTGGCCGTGTACGTCCAGCGACTTTCGCTGCTCTATATTCTTCACGTATCATGTTGCTAATGAGTTACCGTCCCCACCCCCTTTTCTACAGTTCACGGACCTTTATGCGTTCGCTCATATCTGAAACCGAACCTTCTGTGGGCCTCCTCCTTTTTGACGAACCGAGTGCCTCGCTCGATCCGCGCGCAGAACACGGTACGACATACCTAACTCCCTCTGCTTCACTCGTTGACATTGACCTGTTCGTAACCACCTTCCATTCCTCCCACCATGCTCCTTAGATCTGTTTGAGAGACTACGCAACCTACGGGGAAACAAGACCATGGTGTTCTCCTCGCATAGATTCGGAAACTTGACACGTCACGCAGATCTCATCTTGTGCGTCCTCTCGCTCTCGTGCACGCGCGCGACGTGACTGACGAACTCATCTCTGCCTCTCCTCAGGTACATGGATGATGCCGAGATCCAGGAAGCAGGCACACACGAGGCGCTGTTGGCGCAGGACGGCGAGTACGCGCGGATATGGAAACTACAGGCTGAAGCGTTTCTGTAGATCGTGGCGTGACGTCGGCCGATACTCGTCAGCGGCGCCGCGCTGTGTTGAATTCTCATTTTGCCGGGACTTTCGGGCCCCGATTGTCTGCGGACGTGCCAGCGCATGTTAGAGATTGTTTGTATCGTGTATATTTACATCATGGATGTGTTTCTTAGATCGCTTTCCGGAGGTAAAACTAGAGAGGACGGAGCTTGGTAACATGTGTCTATCTTCCTATGCTACAAAAGTCAGATCAATACCGGAGAAGTAGGGGTAAGATACCAAATTTATGACTCAGAGCCCAAGGTAAATGTAAATCATGTCAGGTTCAGGAGTCGAGAGACAACACCTCGACTCCAGAACCTGTCGGTGAAGTGGCAGTGACCGCTAAATATTCAATACTTCATTCTAATCCTTTCTTTACCCCGGTAATGAACCTACCCGGTGACCGAGTTTCTGGATTCCGGCCGCAGCTGAGCTTATCTTGAAAAGGGTGACTAGTCTAGTTGACGATGACCGAAGTTGTCCTAACTTTGGGGCATCATGACCCCACATCACTGCACGCCGCAGAAGAAAAGATCTCGGTGGAACATTCATCCGACGGCCCTGACCCCTTCTCGGTGTAACGAGGTGGAAGAATTGTCACAAGTTCCCACAAAATGGCCGCGGGAACGGCAGTTAACGAGACCCGGCGCACTGGATGGCAGACGAAGAAGCAACACGAGACAGAAGTGACGCGGCTGCTGCGGCCCGATCAGGAACATCTAGTTCCAGATCAGCGGAAATTCCGGCCCGCTGATAACGACCATTTAGCGTGTTACTGCCCACTCGTACTGTTGTTACAAGCGTGCGATCGAATTCTCCTCTCGGTACGCTTGCACGAAAAAGTGTTGGATCCCCCCTTCGGAACACCCCGATGCGCTGCGATGCCCTCATGCTCACATGACGTATGTTCTCAGACCAAAGTCTGACAGCGTGCGTATTCTATACAACCTTGTGCTCCGTATTCCGATCGAACTCACTTGTTATTTGCAAAGTGTCAGTGTCCCGTTTTTCACTGGGAATGCCGGCGTGAAACACTGATTCGTCGATTGTGTCGTCAAACCTGCCTTGGTCCAGTCGAAGGCTTGCGCCACCAAATTCGGACACTGCTCATGGATACAGCCACTATTCAATTGACCAGCCAGGTACAGCCGTTCCGAATGGGAGGATGGTATTTCTCGGTACGACGCAGCCGTGCACTTGTTCTCAAAGCTCCAATGAACTAGTGTGGGACAGGCGCTATCCTGACACGTCGGACCGGACATTTGGAAGTGACTTCATGCAATCACTGGCGGCGTTCTTCTGTCAACAAGTGGACCGCATTCAGGGTGAGAGCGCACTTTGTCGCGTCATATCTCCCCATCATTGAAAGGCGAGATATCACTTGGAGCTGAGAAAATGATGTCGTTCATGAACAACGAGATCTACATTTATTGAAGGTCGGTTGAATCGTTGAACAGATATTGACACAGCACGCACCGAACGAGTGGAGGCTGGCGGCGGTCGTTTGATTGGTCGCGGGTATAGCCGGTCTCCCCCACAGAAAGTATGGATGCACACGGCGACTGGCCAGGTACGACCGTTCTGATGGTATTTCTCGGTACGATGCAGCCGTGTATGAGCACCCGATTGTCCCGAAAGGTTCAGAACATTAGCGTGGGGACAGGTGCTATCATCCCGTTGCATCGGACCGGTCATTTAGGAAGTGACTTCATACGATCGCCGGCATCAAAGGAGTCCTCCTGCTTGCACGTGGAGCAGCACTCACGCGAAGAGAGTACTTTGTCGTGGGTATTCTGGATAGGTGAGAAATATCGGAGACTGTTGTGCAATCAGGGGCCGGGTAAATGTTGTTGGCCATCCATGATCTACGAGATCTACGTTCACCAAAAGACCGGTTGAACTGTTGAACGAATGTTGGCATAACACGCACGACTGAGTGGGATCTATTTTCCAAGTCTCCCGTCGTCTTGGTAAGGAAGACCGGCGGAGGTAGTTTGATTGGTCGCGGGCATATCCGCCCACAGAAAACATATGGAGATTGGGCCACCACTGTGGTAATAAACATTGCCAGGTTGGCTTTGGAAGCATTAAAACAAGCATGGACCACTGACACGGAAATCAGAACTTGGCTAAATTCACTTGTAACAAGTCCCGATCATGGAACTCGGGTTGGTTTTGTTGACCTGACATCTTGATACCAATCCCTCGGCACTTGTCACCACCACTTCCCCTCCCAACTCACTGACACACTGCCAAGCAAAAGAATGGTGAACCCAACTTGAAGCCCTTGACTCGGCATCACAGTCTCGAGGCAGATACTTGAAGGATTCAAGTGCCCGCCGAGTTACTCACATTATATATTTATTGTATACACAAAGCAATACATGATCAAGAAAAAAAGACGACGACGAAAGAGAAGTCGAGGGAGGACATGCGTGGACAGGTCTAACGCTAAACTGCAAATGAGAATGAAAATAATAAGAGCGAGTGCGGTTTACTAGAATGGTACAAACATGGAGCGAGCGAAAGACGAAAGAGGAATATAACAACGACGGCTATGAACTTGAGTGATCGGATGGCGGTTGTTGCATCGGTATTTGCTGCTGCATCTTTTTGAATTTTTCAAACAACTGCTTCACGCCTTCGGGCTCCAACACCACCTTTGTACCGTCACACCGAGCCTTCTTTGAAAACTCAGCACACAGCTCGTTGACATCGGCATCCTGTCATTTTCATCGGAAAAGGGGACGCGTCAGACGACACCCTCGGTAAGGGCAAGACGACGAACCTTGAAATGGGGGTTCTGCGTGATACACCGCCACGCTTTGAGCACTTCAATATTGTCCGGGCTCTCTTGTGTTCGCGGGAAACCCGAGCCTTGACAGGAGACCATGTCCCCGGACGTCTTACGGATCAGTGGGTTGGGGATGTCGGTAAACGGCGATAGACCTTCCGAGGCGATGCGCTTCGCAATGTCGGAGCGACTAATGATCATCGGGGCGCACGCCTGCGCGTTGGAATTTGAGTTACTGGGCGCCGACTCGGAGGCCGATGGGGGACTCTCCCCGGGTTGTGAGAGTGTCGTCCAACTGAATGGACTTTGTGAAGATGACGTGTTTGGTGATGAACTACTCGAGTTTAATGCTGGTGATGACATGGGTTTCTGCGAGCCAGGAGAAGGCTTCACACCATTGCCACCATGTGCCACGGGCGACATCGACGTACTGTCCACCAACGCGCTGAAATCAAGCGGGCCCTGATTGCCCATGAAATTTCCCCCAAACAGTTCGTCTAGGCTATGATTGGGATGTAGGAAATCGGTATGTGTATTATTTTGAGAAAGTGGCGTGGGTTGGGCTGTTGAATTCCAAGAAGTCGCGGGTGAGGGAAAGTTGAAGGTAAAAGGGTCAAAGACGCTGGCGGGAGATGTGGTGGTTGATACGGCCGAGAGTGATTCGTCGGCAAAGGACATGAGAAGAGGGTTGGTGGCGATGGTCTTGTAAGACTGTGGCAGCGCATATTGGCCAAAGGGCGATGTGGCAGGATCTGTCTGCATAGGCACGTCTGAAGGTTCATCGAGCACACTGAGCATGGATGGATCAAAGGTCGTGAGCGCATTCCAGTCGATATCTGTGCCAAGGGCTCGAGGTTTTGACGATGTCTGAGAAGGCGCGGACGCGGGAGGGAAAGCAGAGGGGCTGTTAAAAAAGCTAAAGGCTGCAGGCTGCACGTTCAAGCTCGGAGTTGGTGCGGGCATTGACGGCCCCTTTGGGACGGAGAACGTGAACTGCGCTTCTTTCAGCGCCAGATTTTCTTGCTGAAGGCGAGATAGGAGATCGCGCAAGTTGGTATTTTCAGCTTCTGTCGCTTCGTTTTTTGCTTCGAGCGCGGCCACCTGGTCTTCCAGCTAGGAACGAGACGATAGAGGAGGGATAAAAGTAATGAGATAGAGACAGGGGTGGACTAGTGTCCTAGACGTACATCTTTGACGTGCTTCTCCTTGCGCTCCCGAAAGGCACGCTGCGCAGCTCTATTTTGTTCCTTGCGTTTGAGTAGTCTAGATTCGTCTTGCTGTAGCAACGATGAGCAACATTTGGCAAGGAGTTATGGGGAACGACGGACTAACCAGAGAGTTTCCGGTCGACTTGCGTCGCGCCGGATGGGGCTTCCTGGAGGGATTTGGGTCGTCGCCTGATGATAACGGAGAAGGACATGAGGGGGAGGGAAGAGGGAGACGTGGGACGTCAGGCACGAGAGATCGGGAGAGATGATACGACGTACCAGTGTGCTGGTTCTTCGAGCTTGGCCCGGCCTCCATGTCGTCGCTACTGGCCTTGCGCTTCAAGGGGGCGGCGTCCGAATCGTTGGGCCGGACATGGAAAGACTGACGCCTCGAAGCGGCATCGTCGTTGCCAGACGGGCTGGGACTGCTGTCGTCTGAAGGGGGCGACTGTCGTCGGCTGTGTACGCTCTGCGGGTTCACGCTGTGGTCGTTGGCATTGGCATTGGCGTTGGCGTCTGTGGTGGAGGCGAACTGCTTGTGGAGGAGGGCGAGGAAGTCGTCGTCAGGGAGCTGTGAGAACTGGGAGGGTGCTTGGGAGATGTCCCAGAGGGAGTTGATGGGAGCGTAGTTCATGATGGTGTCGAATCGACCTCGTCCTTGTGGTCGTCGTCTTGGACAACTTGGAGTCTCTCGAGTGATGACAAAGGCAAGTTAGATCACCATTTATTTTATTATTATTATTATTCTCGGCCATCCTCGGCCACATTGTGAATGCCGACGGCACGTTTCTACGCGTCAGTCTCGAGAGCGTCGGGAGTTGAACTCCTCCGTTCATTTGATTGGGCCGTCCTATCATCCCATTGCTCCGTCTGAATCGCCATCGTAACTGCGAGCCTCGGCCGTCCTGGATAACGCGTCCCAACGACACCGGACCCGAGCTGGCAGTGCTTCCCCGCGTCTGACTCACACCGACTCCATATATACATGTACCCCTAACCCGACGGAACATCGTTGACGTTGCCTCACCCCCTGTCCTCCCCCACACGACATTGTAATATATTTTATGTATAAAAGCAAACGATCCAGACCGGCAACGGCAACAAGAAGACCCCCAAGATAGGGTAGATGATGGGAAATAACCTAGCCGAAGAGAAAGATGATTTCATATTTACTAAATTATCATGCCACGGTATAGAGATATTACGTCCCGTTCCAAATCGTGTTCGACACAGATAATGCGCATCACTGTAATAATAACTCACATCGGCAAAGTACCCACAGCCAAAAGACAAGGACTTACATAGTACTCGATCTCCAACTGCAGCGATCATCGTCATCGTCAGTAATGCCCTTGTCGCAGAGAACGATCAGCCGCTCACAAATAAAAATGCGACCTTTTGCGGCCAAAGGATATGCAACCCAACCGGGTTGTACAGTTGTGTGTTCAGCTCTTCGAACTTCCGTTTCAATCGCCGCATTTCCTGTGAAAGCGTTAATCCCCGTCTCAGAAATCAGGCCACTCGCCACACCCAATCGCTTACCTTTGTGTAATGCGACGACAGAACGAGAGTCGACAGCTGCAGAGTAAGCACGGCCAGAATGTTGTCCACGAACGAATGTTGTATGCTATGTGCCGATATCAAGATCTCGTTGATATCGTTAATCGTTTGGTGAAACTGAGTCGGCGTGATCTGCCAGTAGCATCGAAACATGAATCGCTCCTCTCGCACACCTGAGCATACAAATCACGTACCCGTCCCTCTAGTTCGAGCGGAAATACAGGGGAAAACTGAACCAGTTCACCACCCACATAGTCCCGCTCAATGCGAACTATTTCGCGTGGATGGTGCACGCCTATCTGACCAACCGGAGGAGTTCCGTACGCCGAATCAACAGGCGGCGGTCCGAAATAATACGACGAGTGTGGGATCAGCGGACGCCGACGACTATAAAAAAAGAGAAAAAAATCACGTCTGACTTCAACAGCAACACATCAACGCAGACGTACCTCTTTTGCATCGTTTCAAACTTTTTCGAGTTGAGCGTCGAGTAGTAGTCCGACGTGCCCATGTCGTTGTGCACCGTCGGCGCCGCATCGACGTCGTCCCAGGGCTGCGGCGACGCCCGCTTGAACTCGAGACGCAGATGTCGTCCGCTGCGCCCAAACGACCGCCATCGCTCCTTCTCGTTCGTCTCCGAGGATCGATCGCCGCCATGAACGCTCTCCAGCGCGTGCACCGAACCCACGTCCTCTTCCTCTACCACCTTCTCGCCCTCGCCCTCGCTCTGTACCGGTGCCTTGCTGTGATGCTCCAACGGATGCCATCCCTCCCCTATATCCTCCTCCTGCGCGATAAGCACCACCTCCTTCTTCGACACGTTCACATCCACCCCTTCTTCACCTTCCCCTCCATCCGCGTTCTTGCTCCTGCTTAGGCGCGATAGCGACACGACCTCGACTTCTTTCCTCGGCGACCCTGACCTCACCTCCTCCCCCGTCTCCACATCTATTTTCACATCGACACCCTCCTCCTTCGATACCCGTTCGTCCGCACGACAACGCACCTCATCGCTTGGCCGTCGCCGTCGCCCACTATCGCCACTCGGTCGTTCGGGCCCCACCCCCACCCCCTTTACATCCGCGTGCGTCCACGACGTCGCCGAAGAGGACTCGCCCATCTCCAACGCCCGCTTGAGCGACGACCGCGAGCGAGAATGAGAACACGAACGAGAATGCGATAACGAACCAGAACCAAAACCCGAGTTCGAATTCGAATTCGAACGAGACGCTAGCCGAGACGCTAAACCGGCGCGACGCGATGACGGCGACGCGGCGTGACACGCCACAGACTCGGCGGATCCCTCCGCCTGCGCACGGTCGCCCTCCTCGTGGTGGTGACGACCCTCTCCATCGTCCTCCCTCTTGTTCTGGATGCGTTGACGGGGGTATTGACCTGAATATTGATCCTGTTCGTCGCCTATTATGATGATGCCCACTTCGTCGTCGTCTTCGGGCGTCGTTACGGCGAGGCCGACACCCACCTCCTCTATCTCCACCTCCTCCATCTCGTCCCCTTCCTGAATCTCATCCCGAACCTCACCCTCCTCCCGGACCTCGGCCACACCCCCTTCCTCATCCCCATCTCTAGCCCCAATCCAAGACGGCAACCGATTCAACGCAGGTGCATGTTCGACGGAAATGTGCTCGAGAGACGTCATGTCAGGGCGGGCCACATACGCAATACGAGGCGGAGAGCTTGAATCCACAATGTTGTGTTAGCCCGTCTGTATGATAGATAGCGTACGACTCGAACTTCAAATCGCAAAAGAGACTCGTGTTGTGCGAGCGCGCGCGTGTGGTGTGTGGCCGAATCAAGTGTGGTGGCGTGCCACTTCAAGGAGAGTGCCTCACCAGTGCAAGTTGGTAGTGTGGTGAGAAAGAGAAAGAGCCAAGCCGACTCACGCCACGACCCACGCTATCCGAATCGACCCACGTGTCACCGATATTCACTCCAATGTCAATGATTCGATTCTATAAAGTGATTGCAGACGAAACTACATGGTACATATGTGCGGTAATACATAAAAATGGGTTTGGAAGTTTCTTGCAAATGAACGGGGTCATCATATTCGTATTTCAATCATATAGTAAGGCAAACGGTAAGGCGGTGCTCAGAGTTCCCCGCAAATCATCGTCAAGAAGCAACAAAGAAAGGAAAAAAGAAGCAACAAACTACGCAGGCGAAGGGTCCTTCTTGTCATGCAAACGCGGTGGCGACGCCGTAGGTCGCGCCGTCGGAGAGCCAGCAGCAGGATTCATCACCTCAGATAACTTGCCCCTTGACGGCGGCGACGGCGAGCGTCGATCGATCACCATTCGGTCGTCTGTAGGTGAAGGGGCAGTCGATGCGGGCGACAGCGTCGCAATGGGTGGCAATGCAATCGCCGCAGACGAACTCGCGTGACTACCATGACTAACCCCGATCGGACGCGGGTGGGGAGGCAAAGAAACCGAGATGGAAGGCGGGCTGGGCGGATATGGATGCCCAGCTTCTGCATGTTGACGAGACTCTGGTGAACGAGAGGCGGGTTGGGTTCGGAATGGAATAGGAGAAGGCCTCGAGGACGGAATGGGTGTATGTCGCCCCGATGGTGATGTGGGCCCGCGCTTTATGGGATCTACTCGCGTGCGCTTATTTTCCAACTCGTCGACACCAGGGCTCAGTGGGCGTTTGAGAGATGTTCCACCGGGAGGCGAAGGTCGGCTACCAGACGTGGAGACCGAGCCACGGTGAGAGATCACTGGCTGTGGCGACGTCGCGGTATGCCTGCTACCGTTCGACAATGTAGGCGAGTGCATTGGTGCACCATGAGACTGCGAGAGGACGACGAGCGCATCCGCGACACCTTCGTCGTAGTCTTCGTCCACGACACGCGAAGGGGGACGGGGAGTAGCAGTGATAGGAGAAGGCTGCAGAGAGCGACTTCCCGAACCATTCGAACTCGCCGTATCTTGTGCCTCTTTCGCAGAAAATGACCCCACTTTGAATGAAGCAGACATAGGAGCAGACTGCTCCTCCTTGGAACGACGCTGACGCTTCTTGCGTTCCTTTTTCGGAAGGTCCCCTGGAATCGACCCAGACACGCTCTGCGTGTCCGAATCCTTTTCCTTAGTCTGCTTCCTCCTTCGATCCTTCCCGTCGGGAGCAGGCGTCGAATTAGGAGACTCAGACATGCGCATGCTGCTGGTGCTGCTCGAGTGAAGAGGAACCCGCGGAACACCCTCTGGTGATGTAGCCATAGGGACTGGTTGTCGTGATGCTGCTTCCGTCTGCCTTGGCGTCTCGCGCGCGTCAAACCGTGCCGGGTCGTATCGCCAATGGGCACTCTCGGGCTGCGCTGAAGGCGCAGGTGGAGAAGGCGGCTTCGGGTCCCAAAACGAGCGCGGTTTGATGACAATAGGAGGGCGGGCAGGACGAGGGGACGTTTCCATCGGGCTCGCGCCACGATGGTGAGGCCCAGGAGAGCGTGACGGGTAGTATGGCTGTTGTGAGTGATGGCTAGAGTACTCTGGTCGTCCCTGTTCCCAGTCGCGATGGTGCTCGGGGGGTGGCCCACGACGTTCCCAGGGCATATCACGTTCGCCTTGACGCACCGACTCACGTGGATAAGGTGACCGCGGTGCGGCCGGCGCGGCAAGACCAGCCGGCGGGCGATTTGAAGAAGGATATGGCGGGAAACCAGGTCCAGGTGAGCGGGCGCGCGGTCTGGGTGGAGGTGAAGCAGATGTTGATGGAGCGCGCATGGTGCGATTGAAATACTCCTGGCTATGCCCGGTCGTCGCATGGGTAGCGGAGGTACGGAGTTCATCAGCTGGAGCCTGAGGTTGCGGAACGGGGTGATGCAGTAACAAGTTTTGGTGGCCAGCTGGACCACGTGTCGGGGCGTCGCGAGGGCCAGAAAAATCGCGGTGATGAGGGGGGCGGTCAACATCCATCGGAGCCAAGGGAGTGTGTGAAGGCACATGGCGCGCTTCATCGAGAACAACGGGTGGTGGAGGCCCCCCTCTGAATGGTCCGGGGGAGGATCGACCTCCAACTGGGGCAGGTGGTGGTGGTAAGTGAACATTATCGCCGTTTGACGGCCCACGCGAATCGGATCTGAACAATGGGCGCGAAGCACCCGTCGATGTTGACTGGAGAAGGAGAGGAGGGCCGCTGAGACCGGGTGGGGGTACAACGGCACTCGCATAAGCAGTCGGATGCACATCCTGAGGCCCAGGGGCGGCAGGCAACTGTCCTCCTGTTGCTTGCGCGTTCTTCAGCAACTGCAGGCGCTGCGATATCACGTGGTTGCTAGGATCAAGCTCGCTCGCGCGGGCATAGGCATCTATGGCGTCCGAGATCTGATTGTTGCAACTCTCGTAGAGACTGCCAAGATCGAACCAAACCTCGGAAATGTATGGATTAATTCTGATGGCGCGGGAATACGCATCCAGTGCATCACGGAACTGATTGATCTGGAAGTACAACACTCCAATGGAGCACCAAAATGTCGGGTTGCGTCCGTCGCGATAGACAGCCTGTTGGTATGCTTCGTACGCCTTGTTATACTTTTGGCCGGCCATATAGGCACGACCGAGGAGATACCAGCTTTGGGCATCAGAGGGATCTGGGAAGAAGAATGAATTTTAATTCATGGAGCGAGAACGACGACTTACCAGCTTCGAGGCTCTTCGTGAGATATTGTATGGCGAGCTCCTGGTTCTGGAAGGATGAACCGTCCTGGTGATACAACCAGCCAAGTTGCTGAAGGACCTTGGCGTGTCCAGGGTTGTCAGCAACGACGCGCTCGTAAGCGTCCTTGGCGAGGACATGCTGGGTGGGGGTCAGTGTCCACCACATGATCCGAGTTGAAAAGCACTGCGGACTTACGTCTTTCTGCTGTTCGTAGACGTGACCGATCTGGAACCAGATATCTGCGTGGGCAAGGGGACTGGGAGGATTGCGGAGAATGCGGTCAAAGCAGGAAAGGGACTCTTCGTATTTGCCTTGTTGTTTGTAGATGATGCCCAGGCGGAAAAGGATCTCGTTTGCCTTGTCGAAATCTAGTTCTGCTAAATGAGTACATAAAGGTGCCTATGCAAATGGGAACAAGCGCCAACCTTTGTCCATCTTGAGGACGGATGCAAAAGCTTCCTCGGCATGATCCAAGGAACCGTAGCGGTCATAGAGTATACCGATGCCATACCAGAGTTTGGGATCCTCCTGCAGGACACGACGTGTTACATGTTGACGTGTATTCAGAAACATGTGTCATACCTTTGGATTTGGTAACAAATAAAGCGCTTGTTGGTAGGCAGAGTAAGCCTTTTGGAGATCGTCCTGCATGAGGTAGCAATGACCTAAGACAGGGACGGAATCAACATCGTGGCCATGCAGAGTGCAGCAGTGTGTTTACCAAGTGCACTCCAAACTTCGCCGTTGTCTTCTTGGAGTTGGAGCACGCGCTGAAAGTATTCGATTGCCTGAAAAGGAAAAGAGTGACATCAGCAAGTGAACACGTGAAGATCGGGATCGGGATCTCGAGAACTGGAACAAAAAAAATGGAACAAGGCGGTGTCACGGCGGTCTCCGCGACGGACATCCTCGGGTTTTAAAACGGGATTGGCAGAAACGCTTCGCACCTTTGGATAGTTTTCTTTGATCCGTGCGATTCCCGCAACTTGGGTAAGCCCTGAGAGGGATATCGGATTATGCCGCAGGGCGTTTTCATATGCTGTGATGGCGTGTTCAAGATCACCCATTTGCTCTGCTACGCGGCCTGGGAAAATTTGAGTTTCCATGCACTCCGGAAGAAATAAACCGTTGAACCGACCAATAAGAAGCCACGTTTGTTCATTGGCGACCGCAAGCTTATGTGTGACGCTCGAGGGCGCAGGTGGTACGCCATTCTGGGGAGGGGCGTTGGGGACGACGACAGGAGAGACAATTTGATTGGGGGGCGGGTGGGGGTGACTAGAGCCGTTGGAGAGGCTGGCGGGGGTGGAGGGTAGAGTGGAGGAAGAACCGTTGAGATGCGGAGGGTGGGCGGGCGCAGGATGGGTGGGATGGGTGATGAGGGCGTGGGGATGTGGATGGGCGGAGTCGTGCATGCGCACGTCCCGGTCGGGTTGACGGGGTACGTGTCGATGGGACATGGTGCTGCAGGAGCGTCGTGAAGGGGGGATGGACGACGGGAGCGCAGTTGTGTAGGCGAGGAGGAGGGAAAGGGAAAGCGGTCAAATGGAGGAGGAAGGAGATATATATATGAAAAACGGTGCGGGAGAGGGGAGATCAGGGCCCTTCGCACCCCAGTCGCACGATCAAAGACGATCAGGCAGGCGGGTGACAGATCTGAGATTGCTTGTGCGGACTGATCTCGCGTTGAACGTCTGATTTGAATATACACCGATACATTATGACATCCTTCTCGTCTCCAAATAGCCGCGTGCCTGCTCTGTCTATTTACGGCCACGTTGCCGTTGTCCGTCGCGGCTACTACTTTTTTCAGCTGCCACAGCACATCCGCGCACACATGTGGAGTCCCGTGGAAGCTTATCCAATCGTGGCAGACCGTGAGTTAAAGAGCTTAACGGCCAACCCCTTTTCCAGCACCGCCAAGGCATCCCTCCTGTCCACGTTGTAGTCCTTCGCTGCGTGGATCATCACACGAAGCCCGGATCTTGGCCCGGGTTCCATTGCTGCTCATGCCCAGGGGCATTGTGTACGTGCGACTAGGCAATCTACGCCAAGCGTCCCCTCGCTGTGTCCCAACTACTGCAATACCATGTCCTAATGCGCTCATTGCCGAGCGAACCGCTCGGAACCATTACAGCATGGCTGCTGGCAAGGAGAGATCTCGGAGGCGATAGGTTCGCCTCCTGACAATCGAGCGGCTACCGAACTACCGGCCACAAGCTTCCTTTGATCAAATATCTCAGTCTAGGCCACTTTCTCTCGCGATTACATTCGGAAACCATGAGCTGTTTCCAGGGTCCGCTTATTCCACATTGGGATTCTGATCGTTCTAAATTGCCGTCGTAAATACACAGGCACGTGTGTTATTCCTTTCTTGGTCGTCCGCGCCAAACTATCGCAGGGACCCATAAGATCCTGTCAGAATGAATTACCCTATCAGAATGCAAATGGGTAGCCCACCGTCGGTCCGTGAATCTCGCCGCATCAACCCTGCGTAACGTGTGGCCATCCCCTGTCCTGCCTCTTCGTCAACTCGTCTCGAATGAAACCTTTTTTTCGTACTCCGCCATACCACGCGCGGACTTTGTCTGGTGTGCATCATACATTGCTCTCCATTTATAGTGCATGGCGATACGGCATGCGTTCTTGTTTCTACATGGAATAGCATTTAATGGAGTGTGGCATCCCTTGCCTGTCTGCCTGCGCTATGGCCGAAACGAGCCTAAAAGTTCACCCTTTCTATCCCCTGCGGCGGTGACTCACAGACGAGACCAATCCGCGAATAGAGTTCACACTCCCGCAGATCCCCGTCGAACCTGGAACCAAGCCCTGCACAAGCGATAGCAGTGTCAGCAGCTCGCCTAGCGCAGTTGGTTATTCAATTATGTAATCACACCCTTGATCACTGCTTCCATTTTTTTTCTTTTGCTCCGAAACGCTTAACAGCGGGCCACTGGCCCCAAGCCCGATTAAGACTTGTGTATTCCAGTTTGAGTCGACAGGTTCTGCCCGTTTCCTCGCTTCGTTGCAAGTTACCGCACCTTCGATAGCGGATGCATGTACTCGGCGAAAATGACCGTCCCAAGTTACAAGGATTATTGACGGTCAGAGTATGCTAGGCCTAGGGTTGTTCCGTGCTGGTCGGTGCGATGCAAAGTCGTCGCGAGGAAGAAGGGCAGCTCGTGTGCCGAATTAGGCGGTGCGAGATCTCGCGATCACCATCAACCCAATTGCCATTCAGCTACGTCAGGTGCCATCGATAACCCTACGAGCACGGGTTTATCGATTAATGATCCCCCTCATGCGGAGCAGCTTCAGCCGCGCGGTTGTCTAATTCGGCGCGTTCGCGAAGGGATCGTCAGGTTACCCGGGCCGATGTCAAATTCGGGCGGCCAAGGCTCCACCTCTACGTATCGGAGGATGTCGGAGGTGACAGCATCACTTGCCCCAAAATGGGTAATAATACGCCCTGAGATGGTATCGCCATGTGCCAAGGGTCCCTGCAAAACGACGGTGCAAATAACGTTATCCTTCCTACTACCACAGGCCGCCGTTCAAAGCTGTGAAAGGAAATTAAGGGGCCCCGCCGTACTTTGCCTCGCCTCCTGCTCCTTCTGGGTTCCCCTGCACACAAAGTTATTCTATGACGTGGGGAACTTTTTATATATGTATGTGGGTAGTGGGGCGTCGACGTTTAGGAGTCGAACAAATCCAACAACTCAGATTACCGTGGGTATAAAAATGCGGCCGAGATGCTGGCGTTGTGCGGAAAAACTGCTGGCAAAATGCACGGGTGCACCGCTGCAGATTCGTTTTGTCGCAGGCCGGAGATTGACAAGCAGTGAGTGTGTAACATGGGGATACAGCGCAGCTTGGCAAACGAGCGGTCATAATAGTGGTCAACGATCTCCGCGGGAACGTCTGTATCCATGGCAGATGCAACCCACGTTGCGTCGAGCCACTGGTCGTCCGGCCCATCTGCGAAGACAGATTGTAACGTTATCGCTTGACAACTTTCGCCCCAAGCCATGCGAGTGCTCTCATTGGACGACTAATATCCAAAAAAGGGATGAACAAGACCAGGGTCGTGCCTGTGCTTGCCTCCCCAAAATCAAAACTCATCAAGAGAATCAACCGACCTCATGGTGATCAGAGTTCCTCTAGGGCTAGCACAAAGTCTTTTAATGAATGAAACATCCAGTTGATGCGACTGATGGCAACATGTCTCGGTCCTTGTAGCGAAGGAGGGAATTTAGTCATATTCGGACCCACAAATATAGCGCTGTATGGAACAATACAATCGGACGGTCGCTCGTCAAGCCACTGACAGTGCCGCAAAGAATAGCACATTGTAAGCCGAAAAAGATGCGTCGCCAGGGAAAAAGAAGAAAATATGTAAACGGCAAAGCCACCGAACCTAGTACTGAGGCATTAGGTTGGGGACTCCGTCCCATCAGCCGGCACGCACCTGCCAGGAAAGTTATGTCCCTTGAGAAATCTATCACTGAACAATCAAGGCCGCCATATGTGGGAGCACTTTGCGCGCCCGGCGAGCAAAGTCCGAAATACGAACCCCGGTGACGAAAAGCGTGGCCGTAAAAAAATTGAAAATTAAAAAATACCTGAAACGGGTCCTCACAAAGTGGGAAAGATTTCGATTCGGATAACGGGATAATAAGCCTTCGAGGAAAAAAATTCTAAAATCCACACTTTGATTTCTCTTTTAGCGCTCAAGATCCCTGCGGCCCATTTTCACACACACAGCTCCAAGGACGTTCCAGAAATGGGTTTGTTTGTTTGTGTTTGACTAACCTGCTCAAATCCCCCTCGAGGTCGACCTGCCAGCAAGCCATCATCGAACCCGACCGTAATAATCCCCACCTCCCATACCAGCCATGACTCGTACGTTCGCACCAAGTACCCTTTCCAGAACCCCCTGCTGATCGATAATCTTTGATCAGGAGGGAATCAGCGAGAAATGGACCGTGCAAAGGCGGCCAAGAAACAGGCAGCGGCGAACAAGTCAAAGGCAAAGGAAAGCAATACCACTCTCGCTAAACGCAAGGAGTCGTAAGCATAAGAGGATACCGCTCTTCCTTTTATTCTCTCTCTCACTGGGCCATTTTCGTATACAGCGATGCCGAAATTCTACGCGCAAAGCAAAAGGCACGACTTTGCCTCAAGCTTACGATGGACCCGAACGCAAGTGACTGACATGGTGCCTTTTTTTTCTACAGAAAAATGACGAGACAAGAGCTGCTGCAGAGGCTGCAGAACGAGCAGCGAAATCGACCAAATAGTATCGGCAAGTGGCAGGTCCCTTGAGAATCTGTCGTATCGCCCCTCTGTCGCCCTACACTGCACTGGAGAATCCTCGTTTGGTGGGAACTCTTCTACGGCCTGTACAATCAACCCTTGTGCTTCTTTTTAGTACCCCAAATATCCATCTTTTTTTTCTTCCATCTGCGAAATGGAACCCATGGAGGAAGGGATTATCATATTTGGTAACTCCCCGTGACCATCGCTGGTGTATCTCACGGACGGAAACGTGGATCTACCGTGTTTCGTGGGGGCAATAGTACCTTGGGGCCATACCTGCTCAATCAAGCAAAATAGAGGGAGAGCCCTTGAGTCCCATGGGAAGTTTTAGCGCCATATAGAAACTGTTGTCCTAGCTTCCAAACGATCTCGACCAGAAACGCCCCGTTCTCCTTCCGGTGCTAGCAAGAAGAAAAAAGCCAATACGGCATCATATCCCGGACTTTGCGGGCCCCGCCTCTCTTTTCCCTCGACACATGTATCTGATGCACCGGAAAGTAGCGGGCCCATATGGTAGACTTAGCCACAGAACACGGTCCGGAGCTTCGAGCGAGTGGGGGCCGGGCATGGGTACCCACGAAGGACGGTCCCGCGATCGTTGGAAAAGGCCCGGCGCGGCTATTGCTATCTGTTGTACTTCTAGTACGAGTACGCTGCCTTCTTCTCCAGACGGGCCTCCTTTCCCGTGTCGGAGGTATCTACATGCGAGTCTGGGAGCACCCGTTGACGTGTGACAAAAAATAGCAACGCGTGCCGTCAAGGGATCCGTGCCTGCAGTGAGGTGGATACATGGAGTACAGATCAGCGCCGCAGCCTGTGGCGGCCACTGCACGACGACGTCAACACATCAACGGGACGCACCCGCATGGACATCCAAGTTACCATCGCAGTACACATATACGACGTCTGCTCGGGCAGCGACACCTGGCACATGAAACGCCAAGGGTTGTTTTCGGCATCCATGAATCACGATTCCATTCCGCCGAAGACCTGACTGAGCCCTGTGTTCCTAACGCCGCTCACTGCACATCAAAACGTATCTCGAAATTGAACGCTTGCTGAGATCCGCTCTCATCTTCCCGCCTTGCGTCCCCTCCCTCTCGTCTCCCTCCCTCCGGATCTCAATTCGAAAAGCGTCGAAAAGCAGCAAAGTGACAAGTCCGATTACATATCCGTTTCAGTCCAGCCCATCATCTCACCCTCATCTCGCCCTCATCGCCTGTCATATAACATGGCGCATCCTGCCAGGCGTAGGCGACCCTCTTTAGGCTTCATCAATCTCTGTCTGTGCCTTATCGGCTGCCGTGTCGGGCAACAGGTGGCTGACAAAGGAGCATCATTCTGTGGCTGCACACCCAAGTAGACGATGTCACATGTCCGGCGACAGTTGACACGGATTCATTTTGGACGTGCCCCAAATGACGGGAGCGATATATACTTATTGCCAGCAGCCAAGCAACGCTGCACCAGGCCAAAACAGCGCTCTGCGTCATTTCATCTCGATACGGACGCGTCACACGCCAACCTTGGCTTAGCCACCGGGTCTGATCCAGATAATCGCGCGCCGCAGAGTCACCGACGCAGGATGAAGCATATCTCAATGAATGCCGTCCCGCCAAACACGGAGCGATCGCTTGGCAATGCTTGGCTATCCTGACACCAGCACCACGTATAAATAAACGGATGGACGAGAATGAAGGGGCGCAGACCTCTCCATGAAATAGGCTCCAGGGCAACGCCTAGCACTTTGCGTGGCAATAAAATAGTTCGAACGCTCGTTTAATTCCTCAGAGGGCTAAATGAGTGGGTCAAGGTTTAACAAAAAGCATAGTTCTATAGCGCCATCCAGTGTGATCCGAGTGGCTACGTGCGGTACTTCACTTCACTTTAATTGCCTGCCCACCTTCCAGCCGCCTTCGGCGAGGTGCTTCTTCCGGGGGCTCGTTCGCCTCGCCCTTCTGATACGTTCCAAAATTAGGGTGTAATGGGAGATAAGGCTGATGAAAGGATGGAACCGGCGCGATGGGATACGAAGATGGAGGGGCTGCGGGTTGATGACGTGATCGGTATAACGAGAGCAGCGTGTTGACAAACAACGTCAAAAAGGAGAGTGACGTCAACGAAAACACCTAATCGTTGGACAATTGAGTGCTGTAGAGCTGTGAGAACGTTCATGAAATCAAAGTGTGCTTACGAGCGTCTTCCAGCTGATGGGTTCAACGAAACCATTTACGACCTCGGCAATCAATTCAGCACCGATACGTGCTCTACCAACTGTGGTTGGATCACGATTCATACAATTCTCCCAAGCAGCGCATTGATGTGTCATAGCGGGGATTTGGTTCGTCTCGCAGTAGTTGTTCTTGTATTGAGCAGCGCAAACGCCGATTTCCTGTACGATATCTGATAGGCGTCCCCCAATAAGCAGTGCTCGACCGCAGCAGTTGATATAGGAACATACCCATGGAATATTCCGAGATTCGGTGCTCAACATCACGTTGAACGGTGAGAATGAATTGCACAAGCAAGTACAGGAACACCAGTACGAGCGCCAAATTGAAGAAGAATTGGAGATAGCTATGCCCTGTCAGATCCCATCTGGCCACACGTACGTGTACAGAAGCTCACCCGAGCAATACATATGGGGCGTCGGATGGAGAAGCTGGCGCGGAGGCCATGTTGAGGGTGTAGTGATTTGACGTGTTTTGTGTCAGGGGTTGGGCCATTCTATCGTCTTCACAGTCATCCTCGCTTGTATGCTCCGGATCTTCGTCGTCCCTCCTGGAAAACGACTGCGCACGTGCCTTTTGTCGTAACTTGTATACCCTTCTTAGGCCACCTGTCGCCATAGTCCGGCAGTTTTCCTTTTCACCTTCCTCCGTTTTTGGTGGACTCGCTTCTGACATGTCCACATCGCGCAGCTCCGGAGCAGGAGGCTGAGGGAATGCCTTTTGAGGAGAGAAGTTGGGTGGGGGTACCCACGGATATGGGGTATTCGACTGGGGCGGTGGAGTCTGGAAGATGAAAGGAACATTACGGTTCTCACCAAACATAGGAGCAATGGGAGATGCGGGGAAGGCCGGGGATGCAGGGTTTAGGTCATGGAAAGGGCCTGAGGAACACTCGTTTGGGTCATCACACACATACAGCGCAGCGATGGGGACGTACGTTTTCGAGGCGTGTTCCAGTCATCGGTAGAAGATGCCCAGACTGGCTTTGTACCGCTAGAAGGACGAGACGTGAATTGAAAATCCATAGGTGCCTCCTTGGACCTGTGATGCGCGTCCATTGTGCTCAGAGCGTCAGTAACGCAACCTGAAAGCCATTGACTGTAAGTTCGCGACGACAGACAATGCGTGTCGTACCTCGCACAATCGTAATGTGATGCAGCCAGCCGCGTTGTGTAGCGTGTCGTGTCCTCGAACAGAGGCGCGCCTACCAACTTCCTGCGCGTACCAAATCACGTGGTCAATTTGGGCCACACTTGTCATTGTCTCCCACCACCACCATCCACCCCAGAATGCTGAGAAGCGCGTGGAGAACGGCCAGCAAGCAGTCGCTTCCTTGGGTCAGGCAGTCGAATCGCCGTTTTCACCCCCTTGCCACTAGTTGGAACGCGCCGTCAGCAAACCTCGTGCCCATTGTGATTGAGCAGACGGTGAGTGCAAATGCCCGCTTCTTTCACACACAGGCCCTCATCCTTGACTTTGTGAATACCTAGGGCCGTGGCGAGCGGTCATATGATATATTTTCTCGACTTTTGCGTGAGCGAGTGATCATGCTGTATGGACCCGTGAGGTTAATTTATCTCGAACCCCGCGGGCTAATGTAATGTCGACCATGGAATGGAACGTTTAGATCAGAGACACGGACTCGGCATTGATCGTGGCCCAGTTGCTCTTTCTCGAAGCGGAAGAGACATCCAAACCAATACACTTCTACATTAATTCGCCAGGTGGGAGTGTGACTGCAGGTCTGGCTATTTATGACACTGTAAACACAAGGTTTCGTTGTGAAGGATTTGAATTGACGCCTTGCAGATGCAGGTCCGTTTCATGATTCGAGTTATCCGAAAGAGAAATGAACCATTCCGTTGAATGCCAGTATGTCTCGTCACCCATACATACTTACTGCGTTGGACAGGCGTGTTCTATGGGCTCCTTGCTGCTTGCTGCAGGTCCGTCTTTTGAGCCAGAGGTTCTTGTATCACGATTGAGTGTCTGGCAGGTGAAAGGGGAAAACGCCATTGTCTTCCCAACGCCAGTATCATGATTCATCGTGAGACCCAACTTGGCACTGTGATTCCACTCAAACTTATTCTCCGCTCTTAGAACCATCTGGCGGGGCTTCCGGCCAGGCTTCTGACATAGCTATTCATGCCAGAGAAATCCTTCGTGTGCGTCAGCTGCTAACGGGTATATATCAGCAACATTGCGCCAAAGAAGGCGAAAACGAGGCATCGGGGCTGGAACGTTTTGGTTTGGTTACCGTTCGCTTGGAGTTCTTACCTTGAACTGAAGTTTATTTTCAGAGAAGGCGCTAGAACGCGATTACTTCATGACAGGTGAGACTTGAGCCATGTATGCAATTTCTCATCACGTTTACATTGTGTAAAGCGAAAGAAGCCCTCGAATTTGGTATCGTGGATGGGATTTTGGAAAAGAGGCCTAGTTCTGATGGAGACAGCTCCGCTTCGTGACCTCTGTCGTCATGACGTGCTTCGCGCATGTTTTCGTGTTAGGGCCGATGCTATCCCTTGGCGTATTGGTCATGATGTCACGTGTCACGTGTGCAGAGTAAATTTCTAGAATTAGCGCCACTCCTTTTGGAATCGGATCGACCCAGTCCAGTGCCCAAACTGCGGGGTGACACCTTCCATTGGAGGGCGACCATGGAGCAGAGCATAGGCCAACCGCACCTCTATCTCGGTCCCGATTTGCGACGTCGGGAAGATGGAGGGAGCGTGCACAGCAGTGCATAATTATACATGCGATTGCTAGAACCGATCTCTGGCGAAGAACCGCTGTCAGGGGCCCTCCAGAAACGTCCTGTCCACGGATGGCCTCCTTGGCGCTGCTGTTCGGAGTCGCACCGTGATCTATAAATGTGTTTCATTTCGCGTGCATGCCACTTTCCCCCTTCATACCAGCAGCGTCTATTTGCTCACCATGCCCCCATCTTGACGATACCAAAGGACGTCGCTGATTGTGCGGAACAGAGGGAGGCGGTCGCATTTTACGCGTTCGCCGACCTGTCCCCAATCATGACGAGATATCCGATTCATGGGCCTTCTGTGATCGGTCGCAATGTGTTTTTCAGCCGAGAATGAACGCGAAAGCCCGCCAGCGTTGCAACGAGTCCGCCAATAAGCCAATGGTTGTGTGTTTTATGATAAGGTGCCGGCAGCAATGCTAAATGCAGGACTTCCTCATCGAGTTGGTCCCCTCATGTTTTTGACGTGTTTCGACCTTTTCCATGTGCTCCAGCCGGCACCCGCCTTCTTCGGTGAATCCAATCCACCGCCAGGGGTGGCCATCTCAGATTCGATAGCATACAGAAAATAAACCCTTATCAGCATGCAACGCCATGATGCCGGGGCAGAGCTGTGGCGCGCGGGGACTCATCTGACCTTGATCATGACCAATCGATCAGGATCGGAACAAATCACACACATGTACACGCCGAGTCAGTCTGCCTTACGGGCCTCTCCGGGACCTCCAAGTGGGGCTCAGGTGTGGCACATGCACGCACATCCGGGGAAAAGACCGCGGAATGCCTCGCCTTCGAAGCATCTCGTCTAGGAAGGCTTTGAATGGGGTTGCCAAGGGAGTGCTAGTATATAGGTCAAGTAAACAGCCGGCGAGGGGTGTGAGAGTGGCGATGGCGATGGCGATGGCGGCGATGTCTTCGCCACACCTGGCACACGCACGCTGAGCCGCGCTACCTCTTTTACCATGGCCACGTCCTGTTTTTTCTGGACTTCTGATTCCCGATGTCCCGAGGGATGGTCCCTCGATCATATGTCGTCCCGCGTTTCGCCGTCGGATCAGGAGGCAATGTGTAACATTTGGAAGGCATCTAAATCAAACTTTGGGCGTAGACTGTATCGCTTCGATCTGTCATCTATAGGTTACATCTATTAAGGCAAAGTGCAATGATGGTGGGTTCGCCGCCGCGGGGACATTAACACTCCGATCGTACAAAAAATGGAGTAATGATGGAGTACTATGATATGAAATGTTGGCGGTGGTTGGGAACAAAGAATGATGCCGTAGCGGTCTTGCGCGTCGGCGTTGCCGAATTCAGTATAGGGGCGAGGCGACGCCGATCGGTCCTTGGACCAAGCGAGGTTCCAATCGTCATGGTGGCAAGCGCTATTCCGGGGCTCATAACCTGACGGACTCACGTTATGAACCCCGGAACAGCGTTGTCATCAACGCATCCTTTTTGTGAATACTTCATACGTATATTTCTTCTTCCTGTGCTGGGTCAAGCTTATCGAAGCGAATCAGGACTAGCGCAACGCCGTCAAGTGATCATTCGTTATCGCTCACACCAACGATAACCTTACGTTTTACGTGCATTTTAAATCATGGGCGTCATTCAAATATTCAAGGTTGGGTGACGTTACATCAATCGAACATGCCACCATAATTTATAGTCTGCGTTGTCGAAATCCGGAAATGAAAAAATGCTGGGAATAAAATAAAATAAAATAATAAAATCCACGACACGCCCCGCTGGGTGGCCAGGGTGAACCGATCAGAATAGGATCCGCAAGGGGGACAGCTACTGCCCCCCTCCCCCCTTTCATGCGTGCACATAGCTGTGGTCGTGCTCGCGTTTACGCATGGTGAAAAGGCACGGTGTTTTACCCATGCCTTATCTCATCCTTGTCCTCAACCACTGTTCCCCGAGTTGGATCAGATCGCACTATCAGTGTGTCCGTCAGCCATCGCCACTGGCTGTGCAATCACTGACCACGATCCATGATCGTCGTGGGCACCCTCACTAGAGAGGGAAACAAACCACAACATGAAGATATCCACATGTCGAGCAATGAAACCTACGGCGCCCGGGGTCCGCAGCAGTTTCAATCTTGGAGGGAATTCATCGATGACGTCGACAACAAGGAATCACCCTGTCGACGCCTTTGAAGAAAGTAATATCAACGTCGTCCGAATTCGAGAACCCTTTCACAAGTTGCCCAGAAGCACATTAGCCCGCGGACGTCGACAAGGGATTCTGCTGCGCATTCGTGAAATAGGAAACCATGCTGGATGTGGAACGATAGCGCGGGGTCGCGCCAAGCCTTCACGGGTATTCCGAGATACCGCAGAAGGGGGGTATCCGTAGCGAACAGAATGGAATTCGACGCACAAGATTCCATCGACGATCTATGGTGATCAGAAGACCACTGGAATCCATCAGCCGGGATTGATCATGGATCGATCCGACAAGCAGTGAACAGCGACGGAAACCTGTCCAGAACGGAATGATCTTCATCCTCTTTCTCGAAACCCTTGGCAGCGACCGCGGTGGGGTCGAGGGCTGGGGGAATTCAAATTTTCGATAAGGGTGTGCAGACCAGGAGAGGACACGTAGCGCGACGACGTTTCGGGATCTCGTTACTTGATCAATAATACAGGTCCGACGCCATGGTAATGGTCTTGCCAACTTGCTGGTGGCGTTGAATAGACAACGAGGCGTGTTGCTCTGCATCTTGCCACCTGCACGTCCTCGAGCCTGCCTACAATGAGGTAAACTTGACACGATCGGTCTGCTAGCCAGAAGGAAGATGACGATGCGGCCGCCGTGGTGGCATTCACAGGACCTTGCCACATACAATGCAGATTTCATAAAAGTCGCGAGACGATCTGCAGAAAGCTAAACGTGGTTATATATGATCTGTTCATAGGAGCGAAAAGACCGAGTCCCTTGCGTGAAGAATGAGGCACACGGCGTTGATACATTGCGGAGGCCACGACGCATCTCTAGAAAGCCTCGATGGACAAACATGCCACATAGAGTAGCTGCGGCCCAAATGAATGTCGCTCGTACACGGAGAGGCTAGCTGAGACTGAAATACCTCATGATTGCCAGCCCACGGCATCTTGGCGTTTAGGGATGGCGTAGATCCGTATTGCTTAGTCAGCATCCGTGTCTGATTAGATTTCGACCTAGACGTGGAAAATTAAGAACGACGCTACACATCATTCATCCACTGGGAAAGAAACAACAATCGAGCATGTGAAGGGAGTACATTAGATGAAATGGAGGCGAAAACACAAAATACGGTGGAGCAGCGACCGGCGCATGTCTAAAGTACATCATTCGCATTTTGTTTTGACCATGAAGGACGCCAGCGTATCGATCTCGTTGACCATGTATTCCTGAAAATGCCTCTCGGCCAAGGCCGCCAGTAATGTATGAACCTCTGCAACGTCAGACATGATGGGTGTGCGAGTCTCATTCTCCTCCAAGAGGCGCGAACTGCGCCTCCGGCTCGGGTCTTTGGGATCCCTCCGGGGCCGATTCGCTGGCGTAGGGATGACGAGGGGACTAAGTGCCCGAGAAGTGTGAGGCACGGGTTCCAGAAGGAACGCAGGCGTAGGTGGGTCGGCAAATGTGAGTGGAGAGGGGTTTATAAGCGGTATCAAGTTGAAATGGGAGATATATCGATGAAGCGTAGTCATGGGTAAGCTTTTGAAATCGATCTGGGACATAACCAGGTGAGCTTCCCCGACCGGGCCGTATGGGCGCGCAAAGAAATCGCCATCGCGCGCGACGAAAGAAGAACACATACGCTTGACTTTTCTTCTTCCGCGTCTGCGGCACTGATACCAGTTCTGTCTGCTTTTCGGAGAGGCTCGACGCGTTTTCGCTTGACCCGCGGTTCTCCTTCTGCTCTGTCGACCGCTTGTCTTTTAGACGCCGTAGGGGGTCCGAAGTATGCTGCATCGTCGCTCGGTTTCTTTCTCGCCTGTGGGCGTGACCTCGAACCGGAGGCCACAACGCCGGAGGCTGAACCGTTGACAGACATGGCAACCAATGCGATGAATCGGGTGAGGTCGAGGTGAACGCGATGGTTTGTAGTGAATGTAACAAGCAAATAAAGGTCCTTTGTGCACGACGTGACTATAGCACTGCCCATTCCCACGAGACCATGTTCCTCCTACGACACATATCGATTGCTGAGGACATTGTCATCAAAAGGCTCTGTACTTGCTAATTCTTATTAGCCGGATTCGTTGGGATCGCCTTTAGCTCGGGTGAGTATCGCCTTGCGCTGCCTTCCCAGAGAGACCACGAAAAGACTATAAAGCCCCGTTGTATCCCAGCACATCGCTTGTTTGCTGTTCACTCTCACCACAACTTTCCATCATCCCAGTTCTCCAATGTCGACCTTTGGATCAGTTTTCCGCGTCACTACCTTCGGCGAAAGCCACTGCGCTTCCGTCGGTGCCATCGTCGACGGCTGTCCTCCGGTATGACTCATTTACCTTGTTGGTTCCCCACCTGACCGGTTCCCAGGGTCTCGAACTATCCGCCGCGGATATCCAGGTTCAGCTCAGTAGAAGAAGACCGGGCCAGAGCAATCTGACTACGCCAGCAAGTGTCCCATCTTATCTAGCTCCGTCTTCGACGTCTCACATCTCCATTACAGAGAGATGAAAAGGATCTCGTGCATGTGCAATCCGGAATAGAGCATGGTGTCACCCTCGGAACGCCCATCGGACTCCTCGTCAAAAACGAGGACCAGCGCCCAAAAGATTATTCCGAGACGGACCTCTATCCCCGTCCCAGTCATGCAGACTACACCTACCTCGAGAAATACGGCATCAAGGCTAGCAGTGGAGGTGGACGCAGCAGTGCACGTGAGACCATCGGTAAATTCAATCTCTCACCGTCCGTGTCTTCAGTTCTCATACATGGGATGATTTGAACAGGACGTGTTGCCGCTGGTGCGATAGCCGAAAAGTACCTGAAACAGGTTTACGGCATCGAAATCGTGGCATTCGTTTCGTCGGTCGGCAAGATTCATTTACCATCGAATGTTGCACCGCCATCCTTGACCCCTGACGCTGACGAAGACCGTGATGATATTGATGACGCCCTCACTCCCGAATTCCGTCAACTTCTGGCGACCATTACACGCGAAGAGGTCGACAAACATCCGACACGCTGCCCTCACCCCGAAACAGCTGAGCGGATGACCAAGGTGGGTAGTACGCCGCGGCAACCGTTGCTTAATCTTACCTCGCTGCCTTTTTTTCTCTTCGATCGGTCAGCGCATTATCCGTGCCAAGGATGCTCAAGATTCTATTGGAGGAACGGTCACCTGTGTTATCCGTAACGTCCCGTCGGGTCTGGGAGAGCCCGTGTTCGACAAGTTCGGAGCCAAGTTGGCCCACGCGATGCTTTCTATCCCCGCTACCAAGGCATTCGAAGTTGGATCTGGGTTTAAAGGCACCGAAGTCCCCGGAAGCAAGCACAATGACCCCTTTGTGCTCAAGGACGGCAAACTTGGTACTTCGTCCAACTGGAGCGGAGGAATCCAGGGCGGGATCACCAACGGCGAAGACATTTACTTTAGGCAAGTCGGATTTCTTTCTGGTGTCTTCTTACCGAGACTGAGAATCACATCCCCTTGACACAGGATCGGATTCAAATCTCCGGCCACCATCTCTCAGGCGCAGGAGACTGCCCAATATGACGGAACTCCAGGGACTTTGGCCGCCCGAGGCCGTCATGATCCTTGTGTCGTGCCTCGTGCTGTCCCCATCGTCGAAGCGATGGCGGCCGTTGTTGTCATGGACCAACTTCTCATCCAAAATGCGCGCAAGACCGCAGCGAACCTGCTTCCCCCCATCACGACCCTTCCTCCCACCATGATGATCCCCAAGCATTAACCTCACTATGTCTGTTCTTTTTTAGAGCGCAATGTAAACGCAGCACGACTTGTAGAGCACCTGTAATACAAATGTTGTACATGCTGTAGTACAGTTTAAAGCAATCGTATAGAGCTCAAGCCCGAGAGAGATGTGATTATTCATCCTCGTCCGGTCCACAAAAGCAGCATAAGATGGGTTCTAGGTGCCACCACCACCACTGGGTAAAGGGAGTCATTCAACGGCCAGGAACGATTGGCTGCGTGAGACGACGACTTACATGTCGATTGAACAGTCTCGTTGGCCATTTTCCAAACGCCTCGTCGACCAACTGCTCTCTCCACCACCGATCCCGCTCTTCCTCCTCCTCGTGATACCAGTCGTGCGCGTAACGATTCTCGACGTAAGAGTGTCTAGTAGCGGACGTCACCAAGCGTGTGCGCTCGTTCACATCGGCCTCGTCGTCTAGAAATGGGAACGCCCGCAAGGAAGACCGCACACGTCGCCGCCTCTGCGCGTTCCCATTCCCACTGCTATTCCGGTCCCCGTTCACCTTGTTCTTCCCGATCCCCTCCCCATTCGCATACTCGCCTTGGTCCTGGCCTGTCGAAGGGAACGATGGCGTTGCGGCCTGCGATGCCAAGAGATGTACCCTACGACCCAATGGGCCCCACCCGTTGTTCCCCGTGCTATGGGTCCGCAGCGGCGCCGATATCGACGACGAGGGCGAGCCAGAGACGGAAGATACATTCGAGGAGAGCCCATCCGAACGTCGCCGCTGCCGCCGGCCCGCCGATATCCGCACGCGAGACAAAAAGTGCACACGCGGGGGAGGACCGGAACCAGTCCGATCTCGATCACTGAGAAGCCCACACGTCTGGGGGATAGACTTTTTGACAGTCCAGTGTCCGTGTGACCGATGTTCACGGTGTATCGAAAGGGACGTGTCAACATTGAAAAGGCGGTGTATCATGGAAACAAAAGAAAGAAGAAAATCGATGCTCGTTGAGCGGGGGTGTGAATCCAACGACGGTAAAGACATGATTTCCAAACAGTAACGCAGTAATACGTTCGGGACCCAAAGAGATGGGCGTAACTCACGGATGAAACGATGCGAATAGCCGCTGGGGCTGAGGCTGAACGACGCGTCTCTTCGTCGCTCTCACTGTCGCTTTCGGGGTCTGACGTAGTATGGCGGCAGCTTGCATGTGGGTCATGCAAAGTCACCCCGCTGCCCGTCGAGGACGAGGATGACTTGGCGTCGTGCACAAAGCCCCTACGAACATCTAGCATAAACCTTGTGAGCTTCAAGACCCTCGGGATGGTACATCATGATAGGCGATCGTTTGGCGAATGCGACAATATTGACATGAATCCAATCCCGTCGAGAAACCGCACCCACCTCTACCGTGAGAATTCTGGTTCATCGGTATGGCTAAATTGCTCCTCCGCTAGGATGACGAACTAACGCTGACAGGACAAAGACGAGCCGGGAAATGGAAAAGGTAGCCAAGCCGGTCGACTTGCTCGGTGCTAGAGGGGGTCCTGGGTGGAGCGTATGGACGTTTTAGTGACTCGTCATTGAATGAGGCTGCCCTTTTCTCATCACTGCCTAGAGCCTGGCCCGCAGTATCACAGAAACGGGCAGCAACAATTGTCATTCGGAGACTGAATGTAAGACTTCGGCCGAACGTAGCCGAGAGGGATCGTCCTTGCTGCTTGGGCAATCTCTCCTTTCAACATTCGAATACATGCAAAGTGGCTTGTAAACGACCGTCGGGGCGAACCAATGACCAAGGCGTACCACTCTCAAGGTCAGAGGCGAAGGACAAGCCGTTGTATATTTAGTCGGAGATGCAAATTAAGCTGATGAATGGCAAGATATTGGTCCCAGCCTAGTATCTAATCTAAAGTTTAGCCTAAAACCCCAGTCTCACGACACCGAAAATCTGGACAATGACTGACCAAGTGAACGGATCTGAGTTTCGCAATCCAACCCATGATGATCAATGCGTCTCCATTGATTCGACTGTGAAAATACAGCAAAGGCCAAGTTATCGTTATCGCGGACATTGATGATAGCGGAGGTGCTCGTATCTAGGTGGCGTGGCGGTGACATGTACACATGTCGCCCTCATGTCCAACTCAAATGATAAGCCGACACATTTCGAGTTTAGCCGAAACTCGAGGCCGTATTATGCATTGTTTTGAGCAGACGAGCACTCCAGTGGATCAGTAAGTAATCCACTGCCGAGAACATGATGTGAAAGTCATCCATGGGACTTCCACCATCAAGACGTAATCGACGTGTGAATGACCACGCCGAGGTTCAGCGGATGCCGCACCTCGCGCTCGCTTGGATTACTCGTGAGCAAGGTAGATCACGGGAACAAGAAAAGCCAACCGGGTTAGGCGCAGTGGACAGAGTTCGGAAAGACGAACGCAAGGATAATGACATCAAATGACACGGAGGCTGTGACTTTGGCTGTCAATCTGATGGAAATAATCCTAGCAGTAGGCGAGTCCCAGGCCCATCAGGGTCACTACCTTATATTTGCTAAAGCCCAACGACACAAGTACGAGATGCGATCAAAGAACATGAGTACCTGAAGAAGGTGAGGACCGTTGTTTCCGGGTCGTCCCGGTAGCCTCGGACCGAAAATCCCAAATGGAATCGCGGGAGAAAGGCGGGAGAAAGGGCCGGTTGTGACCTATCCCTTTAACGTGAAAATGGGCGAAAGAAATCATTGCGCCAGAATTTCTCCAAGTGCGTGTCGAACCACGCCTGCATCATACCACGGACCCTGATCCCCATTGTCTTCGACCTTACCCCTGACCATAATGGGTTTGACACCTAATGCCTGCAGGGTGACCAAACGTAAGGATAGTGACAGCTCCTGATGGCGCCAGAACCCACAGTCAAGGCCGCCACGTCCACCTCGATGAGTGTTCCCTCGAGCCAAACAAGATGGGTAATGAACGCCGAGATCGGGTAGACCGTGGTTGCATTCCCGAGGCCGTAGGATGGCTTTTGGTAATCGGAGTTAAGTACCCCCGCAATGGTTCTGGGGAAGCGTGAGATGGAGGAGCCACATGCTCGGACCGAGTGGAAACCATACTTGACATAGTCCACTGCAGTATAACCTTCTGTTTCCCTGTCATTCTTTCCATTTACTGTCCAAAATCAGGGAAAATATATATCGATTACGAGGGCGCAACCTCGCTCACGTAGAAGAATTTTAGGCCGCAAAAGGCTAGATCTTGCAGTTGCAGACGCCACTCCTTGAAGAGCTAAACAGGGAATGATGCTATTTGCCATCACGTGTCATTCGGGACCCTCGATCGAACATCGACCTTACCTTGTCCAGAGTGAACCACAGGAATACACCAAGGCCTCGGAGGTGGAAAGCGCCTTGATGAACTCAGGGTTCGGCGTGGGATGGATCTCATGGCCATACGCATTGATGTAATACAACCCTATTCCGAAATGTTGTGTAGTCCGCCCACAACTCACGAGATCCATCAAATGATCTACCCACTGTCTATCTTGGCTTGCAGAGGTTCATAACCGCGGATTTTATCCGATTGGCTGTACATAACATTAGATCGAAACGGAATACTTTCACCCATGCCATCCAAGGGAGAAAATGCGTCCATCTTGGTACCGTCTTCCTCAACTGATGACGAGGGATCCACGGGATGGGATATCTCGCACTGTCCGACGAGCCTGGTGCCATTTTCCTATTTGAGGGTGCTTCCACGCTTGCACTGTACCGGTTAAAAGATGAGACTTACTAGCTCCGCAGCAATAGTCACCGTGTGGTTGGTTACTATCACCGGCAGTATATTCGCCTTCACGTAGCCTGTCATCGGTGGTAGAACCACGTTTTCCCAAGGTGGAAACCTACCTGGCTGTTGGTGATAGATGCGAATAGGAATATAGCTGATGGCAAGGATCGAAAGAAGGTTTGACAACCAGAAATAAAATAATTTCCAATGCTAAGTAATGGAGAGTCAGCCGAGATGCATCCCTGGACTAGCTCAGGATAACTACCTTCCATTCAGAAAAGAAAAGTTCTTGTGGGCACGCTTGAGCACCTCGTTCTCAAAGTAGACGAGAAAACCTACGAGAGTTACCACATCCCGTTGACTCGTACAAAAACGTTTCAGAAGAGGTGAAACGGACCTCGGATGGTTTCTTTCCGGTCGTTGGGAACCCCCGCCCAGAGAGGGCTGCGTCCTTCGATAATGTCTCTCCACTCTTCACGAGCTTCACGTTCGGAGACGCTCGCGGGTAATCTATACGAAAGAAGCCTGCGCACGGCACCGAGGGGAGAGTTCGGCGGTGCTGGAGGTATCATGCGGACGAGTCTAGAGCGAATATCACCTTCCACGCTTCGAGTCAGCGACTCGCGTGTATAATCAGTCTGAAGACGCGCAAAGGTGGCGTACCAATAGATGGTCCTCCGAGAACACGGATGATTTCGCTAGACGAACCCCCGTCATCTGACACGGGGAGTACAAAGCACGCGCCGTCGAACGCGGAGCAGATGGCATTTCCGCCAGAGCCACCCGATATCACCGTGAATTTGGGAGATGACTCTGATGTATCTGTAATTTGAGTTCTGATTCTAGGACACAGGCCATAGTTATCAGTGCTTCCTGGAGCCACCAGTGGCTGCGGACTAGGATTCACGGGTTGGACGGGAAGATCAAACACCGAGGAGCTGGGACTATCATCAAGGCGACTGTCTCGTCTTGCAGGATAGAGCAGTGAGTGGTCCATGGACTAGATCGCCTTACTCCTGAGCTGTTGGGATCAGGTGACGAAGTCCAAGAAGTTGTATTAATCTCCACTCCGACTCTCGGTTCTTTCCCTATGTATACCATTCAACAAAATTCGCGGCGACTCCTTTGCCAGACATGTGGATCTCCCTTCGTATTCAAACATGAATTTTGAAACAGATGTGTCTCCGTGACATTCATCTGCATCCGACAGGACAGTTAACGTGTCCCACTGGCAGCTGGATACGGCTAGAGTCTGCAAGTTGTCAACCCGTACTAGCGATCATTTACCCTAGCGATGAGGCCGTGTCCCTGGAAGTGCCAGGCAGGCCGACGCATGCAATCATGCCACAGGTCTCCCGCAGACATGTGATACTGGTGTTCACGATGGATCTCAGCTCTGAAGTCACGGTCTCTTCGCGTACCTTGTCACAAATGACGAGCGCTTCAGAATAGTAGCCGCGGCCCATCACTCGGATCCAGTCATAGATCTGACATGCGTCCAATCTCCTTATAGATCTTCACTTATGCATCTGTTTGATGTATCCATACGCGCCCCGCTGGATTAGTACCCTCGCGAACCAGAAAGTGAGTCTACCATTCAACGTATCAAAGCCAGCAACTTGGCAACAACAACAGCGCTCTGAAACTTAGATTCGAAGCCGTTCGTTTCGCGAGTCGAGGCACGCCGTAAATTAAGGAAGGTCTACACGCATGGCTCACGCCGTTTTGCTCATCGGGCAGCATGGAAACAACCCTAATGAGGAGAGCGCTCGTGACAAATCCGAGGCATAGCAGGAAGGCCATTTGTTGACGCAACCTGGAGGTTCTTCAGATCCAAGACTCGAAGTCCGTCACGATATCAATTAATATATCGCAGCCAAGCTTACCATTGTTTCGTGTCAACTTCGAGTACCGCGGCGATTAGTATACGCAAGATGTCATATCTGCGCATACTTCTGAAGCGCTGTATATCGATGTCAACTGAGCTCTCAACGCATCCGAGTCCTTTTCGGGTCGACTGGTTTATTAACGGTCTTGGTGGTCAGAAGGCTACACGGACATGAAATCAGTTGGAATCCAAGAAGATGAAGCACGAACGACCATGCACGCGAGCGATCAGAGTGCGTGTCTATTTGAACATCCACCGGCTCACGGGAATAGCATTGGGTACATCCAGGTTCAAGTCCTAGCCTCCGTCCAGGCACCTTCAACTTTGATCCCCAGAGAAAGTAATTGATTTAATATGTTAACACACTATGTATACGCACGAACATTCCGCAATTCGCGCAATCAATACAACACAGGACTCGCGAAGGTATATATTGAATCCACAAACGCAGCAAGACAAGATACAAGCACGAACAAAACAAGCAAAAGTCCGCTATGAATTCCCAATCAGACCAGGTACGCAACATGAAAAATCCAGGGGTATGCAGATGAAAATATACAAGGCTTGGATGTGCCCTAAATAGTCCTTTTGTGACTTTACGATTTTCGGATGATGTTTCTGCCTTTCCAGAAATTATCGTATCCTCCATTGTGAAACCACTTTGCAAATATAAAGTCAACGAGCCCAAAGGTATTCAGATCCCAAACATGAGAAACACAGGTGACGTACCAATGAGTGGTCCCCAAACAATCTCGTTAGACGGGCCCCCGTTGTCTAAGACAAGTTACACAGATCCACGCGCTATCGAAGTCAGATGCGAAGCAGACGGAACTTCCGCTGTAACCACCCATCACCACTACGATCTTGGAAAATGGTTTCAACGTGGTTGAAGTTTCGAGCCTTGATTCTCGGGTGGCGCTGTTACCGGATTACCTGAGTCGCCCATCGTTGCTGTGTTTACAGCAAGGTTATCGTCGTCATCGAGGCAACTGTCTTTCCTGAGTCGGGTGTGGATCAGTACACCGTGGCCCTGGTCCCAGGTCCATGAGTTCATGAACTATACCTGCGGGGTTTACGTGAGCAAATGATCGTGAACTACCGAACAACTTGAGCGCAGATTTCATAGGTATACTCGACCTACTTGCTTTCAAGTTCGTGTGCTGAGTTAGACCAACGCCAAAGTTTGGTAGTCTCAAATAAAAGATATCAGCGTTGTTCACGAGTTATACTCGTTCTGTCGGGAACCGTGGAACTCCGCGCGAGCACAATCCACTCGGAAACTTGGTGGAACGGTACCACTTGCCGACTACTGTGCGCAGCATACTCTGGTTGAACTAGATGACACAGTGCGTATCAAGCAATTCGGAATCCGAGCCCCATAGCCACGTCACGTGATTACAGTAGCACGTAGTTAGGTAGTTCACCTCCATTGGGATCTCTCATCAATACCGCACACAAGCCAAGGACCTTCAACTTCGACGATTGGGAACTGCTGCCATGCCGCGCAACTTCCCTGCACTCCCAGGTTTCTATCAGGCCCTATTTCTCTACTTTGAACCTCGTTAGTTTTTCTCAGTGTGCAAACATGCTCTATGATGTCGGTTAAAGCGCTTACGTGTCACGATAGTGTCAACGATCTCCCCTGCTTTCCTAGCATGGTTCTTCCCCGGGCCAGAGTGGTTCCATGCCCAGCTTATCCCGGACGGTACCCTGTCCGTAACGTTGGGTGCAAAGACGACCATGGCGATATGGCAGCTCGGAAATTGTACGTCGGTCACTGTCTACAGCTCAATTAGGCGTCCTCATTGCTTTGCTCACTTCTACAGGCTATATGTTGTTGGGGTTAATATCCTCACTCGTGTTTCGGGCGATCCGTGACACACTGCCTAACAATCCTGAGGCTCAGGAACGAATCCTGGGTGCAAGCATGACTGCGCTTGCCCTGGCGGACGTGAGTGCCCCGCATTGGTATCGAGTTGTCCTTCTGGCTTATCGCAATGCTACCAGGTTACGCAGTGAGTTGGTTGCGCGTGATGCATGTTACAAGTCTATCAATGAGGATATAGTATCATAGCTTCCTGGATTGGCCTGCCGGAAGACTTGCGGTATTCATTTAGGTCGTGGAACCCAATGACGCATGGAAATATCACCTTTGTTGTCTTTCTTCTTAGCATGAGGTGAGGGTTCTGCCTCTCGAAGCATCCACGGTTTTACATGTCCCTCAGGCTGGCTTGGTTTGCTGGCATTGGACGACAGAGGTATTACTATGGCGGCGCAGCCCTAAAGGAGCAGAAATCGGCCTGAAAGTAGATCCGTTGCCGTGAAACCAACCATATGTTCGAATCCGAAATGTCTCTCGTAGTATTGGGAGATGTGGCTGACCAAACTGACTAGTAGATGATGTTATTGCTGACCTCTACCGTGTAGTCCGAGTAAATCCGTGTGGTGCCCCTTGATATTTCATGACTCCGACATTTGCTAGAGAACATTGTATGAGGCAACGTTGAGCGGAATGAAAAGGTCGATTTACCTGGCCGTCTTTCCCAGCCTTTTTTCTTGGCTTTGAGGATTGCTTGTTTGCCTTTCATAGCCAAGCTTTGGTCCAGGAATCTGCGAGCGCGTGCAGATGGGACACTTCGTGCGGAGGCCTGTGATCGTGCGTCCAAGAGTCTGGGCAATGTACGGATGGTACGACCACTGATGCTGGAATGAGTGCCTCACAAACTATGCTTGTTCAAGCATGACGCACCCAGTCACCACGTCCTTTGGACGCGCGATAGATTTCCGACGTCGTTTCTTCGAGATTGGCTGTTGAGCCGATTCCGCGTCTTTCTTGGGGGCCGGTTTCGAATTCTGTGCGGCAAATGCTGTTGCGAATAAGTCGTCCGCAAGATAATCCGCTTTCCTACTAGATTTTTGGATATTCGTTCGGAGCGGTGTACTGTCCTCGTCTTCATCGTCTTCATCCATTTCCTTGTCGTCTGTTGGAGCCTCTGGGTCTATCGAGTCGCTTTCCCCCGATGACATTTCGGCGTCGTCATCGTCATCTTGCGCAAAAGAAGAGTCCGATGCCGTGTTGTCGCCTGAACCCATTCCCTGCCCAAACCCCCTGAATTCCTCGTCCTCGGCGCTGTCCCCCTGGTCTCCTTCGCCACTTCCCATTTCGTCTCTCGCATCCCTCATAGCTCTCAGCATCCTCGCTTCGACGTCATCGTCATCACCACCTTCACCCGCGTCTTCGTCTTCCAATCCCTGATCCACGAATCGGACCCCTTTCGACTTTTTCTCCGTCTTTCCACCCCTGGTTAGACGCGCTCTTTCTTTCAACTTTTCATCTCTCTCCCGATTACGCGCTTTTCTGCGTGCCTTTTCCGCCACCTCCAAGTCGTGCAATACCCTCTGGCTACGTTTCGCGACGGCGATGGACGTGGAACGAGAAACGACTTCAGGGGCGTCCTCGTCGCTCGATGCATCTTGTGTTTTTGGTGCCTTCCGCGCCATCGCACGGCGTTGCAAGAGAGAGTGTAGAGTAAAAAGTTCTATCACGTGACTCAAGGTGTCCCTTTTCACCAGACAGCTCGCGTCCACCGCGTTCGAATCGTACGTGCGTTGCTCACATGCCTCATGTCGTCCTCTCCTTTTCTTGGCTGCATCTGCCTCCTTTCTCCCTTTTCTCTGACCCCTTTGTACAGCAGCTTTCCCAGGCAAAACCAACCTTCTCATCCGAAGGATAAACACTGATATAAGCTTTCATCTTCCACATACATATATCAACCTAATATAAATAAGCCATCAATGAGACTTTGCTCAGTACAATTAGTCACAAATCACTCACATCACCAGTCTGAGGGTTGAAATTCTATAATCCTAATGTAGTTTAATCATGGCCAGGGGTGTTCAACTACGCTGCAATGCACACAGGCCTGAGATGCCAGATAGCACCATCTTTTAGTAATCCAGTACTCAGCTTTGAAGACAAAGTTGACCATTGGGTCAATAAAAGACAGTGCTAGGTCAGTTAGCTGCCAGGACTCAGTACTGTCATGCATCACAGAATGCATGGGACAAGAGTTGTCCCCAATCACAAGGTTGTCTGTGGGAGTGTAAATTGCATGTCAGGAATGCCAGTATCAGTAAATGGATCAGGTTCAGAAACCATTTCAGAACGAAACCATTCAAGCATCTCGTTGTGAGTAGAGAGTAAAGAAGGGGGAACCACTGAGTAGAACCGTGTCGTTCGAAATCGAATTGGTGCTACAGATACTGCGGTGGTGGGCAGGGCATCTGTGCCCATATACTAGCCGAACCGACAGTGTTGTTGACAATGCATAGCATCGACAACAGTAGTCGGACGTTGGACAGAGCGCGAGAAGCACGTCCTGGCACGCGTTTATTACTGAACTTGTTCGGTGATTGTTGAGCGTCAATGCGATGCAAAGCCCATCACGCACATCATATACTTAGGCCCATCGAGTTTTGCGAGTGGAGCAGAGATGCCACTACCATTTTACAGTTGATGACAACAAATTCTCATCACAGTATCGTGGAATTAGTATGTGGGTGCCTGTCACCTGACCGCACTTGCTGCAGAGTCAAACCCTCCTGGCCAGATCCAAAATTGGGGCATCTCGACGCAGTCGCCAAAAGACAAGTTCCAAAAACGCTCGCGATTGTCCTGCCAAATAAACACATAATAATACACAAATTACAATCAGTAGGGTTTACTGCCCTCCACTGACAACGAAATAATTCACCCCCACGAGCTTGAGACCATACCTTTCCGCAAACTGCGCCGCGTTCCAACGCGCGCGATCCTTGGGCCCGCTCTTGTACTCCTCCGCGTCAGCGGGCATGTATATGTCCGCACTCGGTTCCTGGTAGAGCAAAAACACTGACATCGAGCACGTCAGCGGCATGGTACCATGGGTCACATGTTTGCATGGACGTGGAGACGACGTACCATAACGATGCGGTCCTGTGCCTCGAGGCGGGGCCGGCGGGTGATAAGGCGTCGTCACCGGCCTCGTCATACGCGCAGCCAAGTCGCCCGTATCGAGCGCACTCAGCGCGGGCGCCTTGAGACCCGACACCTGTCCGAGTCGTACAACAGCCGCATCAGCGCAAGTCCCCATTCGTAGCCGCGTCTCAAGTCGATGTACTCACGACCCAATGCCGCCATTGCCCCATCTTGGGGTCTTCCCTGGACGGTGCGTCCGGATCGGTCATGACGAGCGTATACCCGACGTCACTCGCCGCTGCAAACGACTGCATAGGCGTAAACGACACGGCGGGCTCGTCGGCCGTATCAATCGTCGTCAGCGTGTTGCCCAGCATGGCTACTTTTCCCGTCGGCCATTTCACGACGAGGAGTGCTTCAGGGGTGAAGGGGGTTTTGTCCGGGATCACGTCGGGGATGATACCGGCGTCTTTGATGGAGGTCGCAACAGCAGTAAGGGGATCGAGAAGTGGCATGGTCGTTGGAGCGGGCTGCGGAGATGAGTGTTGGTGGTGAAGCCGTGATTCTGTTTCTGGCTGCCATTTGTAACACACAGGGGCATTCCAATGATGACACTAGTGGCGCTGTTCCAGTGATGAAGGCATCGCTGAGTGGAACAGACTCTCCGTCCAGCCTCAGTACAACGTCTTCGCGCTACGTTTGCAACGATACGGATCAGTCGCATGTTCGAGGATAGCATCCTGAAGGAAGAAGTGGCGCGTGAGAGGCTCCACGGGCCTTAATAGGAAAGTTTGTTGATGATATCATTACATGCATAATATTTCACAACGATGTCTATTGTAGTATTCACGCCCACATAAACTATCCGCAACGATCAATAAACACCGGGGAATCGACCAGAGGAGACAGACTCACCGCATCAGCAGTAGACTCTGAAATATCTGACACGGCTCCAACGCGACTCTTTGCTTCGTCCGAGCTAATCAAACTCATCTGACGTCCCAGCTTCTGCAACTCCGCCCAAAAGTCCTTGTTTCCATTTTCACTCGTGCAGTCCTCCTTCAACCCTTTCAGGATCCTACGTTTCCAGTAAGTCTCGGGGAAAAAAAACCAGAGTTGGCAAGTTTCAGCTCACCCATTCCACGCATCGATCTCGTCCTCCTGCACATTACAGGATCGATTCGGTGAATCCAAGCCGTGTACAATGCAAAGTTGCACTCACTTTCAGACATGACTCGCGCAGCTCCTTCAAACACTCCACCATTTCATCTTTCCGTCGGTTCGCGAACGGCCGTCCAATGATCTCTCTAACGACGACCCCGAGATCTTCAACTGCTTTTGTTACCACGTCTCCCTGTTTGAGGTTCTGACGGAAGTCCTTGAGCGGATATGCATTCCCAATGATCCTCCCAGGTGCTCGCTGTGGGTCAGATTCCGGCTCAGGGGAGGCTGTTGGGGTCGGCAACCCGGGTGCACCTCGTTTCGAGTCCAATAGAAGTTCTCCGTCCGATTCCGACTCCGTCTCAGAGTCGTCCGCTGACACCTTTTTCGCCATGGCACGAGATGCAGAAGCGTCGGCCACCTGTGGCTTCAGGGGGGACGTGACGACAGGTCGTGTTCGAGCGGGGCCTTTTTGGTCGAGAAGAATCATGTCCTCGTCTTGGTCCTGTGCGTGGATATGGCCATCCTTGCGCGCCTTTGGAGCCCTCTTGGGAACTGGAGAAAGCGCACATAGTTAGCGTAGCGAAACACGACATGGGCGCGAAAATGAAATACGTGCCCTCCTTGACCTTGAATGCGGTCTTGCATTCCTCCAGTGCATCTTTTGCGGTCTTGAGTACACGCTTCGGAGGATCAAAGTATTTGGTAAGCTCAGGATGCGGTGGTGGAAGAGGGTAGGTCGTGATGTCTGATACCACCGCAGCGTGGAATTGGGCTTGCTTCGTACGGTGAATGGCCGGATTGTACGAGAGGCGTGGGTCAAACCATGGCTGGCGAGATCTGAGGGCAACTGTCTAAGCCCTGCAAGAGCAACTAAAATCAGAAATATATGCTTACCCGGTTTCGTCTTTGTCCCCTGCTTCCATGAGATCCATGGCATCCACGAAGTTGTCCATGGCTTCGAGTTGTTCCTCCGTTGGAATGTAAGGGTGTTTCGTGATTTTTCCGCCCGACCTTGAGATAAGGGTGGAGAGCGAAGGAAAAGTATAGCGTCTGACGTCGTCCGCAAAGGGCATCTGACAGCAGTCCTCCATTATTATCCGGCGTCGCAGGGGAGGGAGCGACATACCTGGACCCATAACAATACATCCACGCTCGGCCATACTATGGGTGAGAGGACACCCATCTTTGGGTCTGTGCCTTCACGGCTCACCATCCTTGCAATTGCCAAGACACCTTTTTCGAACATGGCTTGAACAATGGATGAAAACGCGAGCTGTTCAGGCACGGAGCTCGGGGAAGCATAAACGTACGAAAGCTCGCCCATAGGATACGAACGATTCAACTGAAGAAACAAACCAATGCATTCAATCAGAAAACCCAGAAAGAGTAATAGAGACGCACGTTTTTCGTATGGAAAAACCCACATATTTCAATCCCCTTCTTAGTGTTTAACCGTTCGAACTGCCCATCAGGACAAGGGACGTAGGTTGAACCATACTTGAACCCTTTGACAAGTTGCTCCTTTTCGACCTTTTCAGGGAGCCTTTCCTCTGCAATGCTTGTATCTCCGTCGACATCCATCGACATATCCTGAGCGGTCGACCCTTTTCCTTCATCTTCGTCTTCGGTGGACCTGTCGATGATGTATTCAGTGCGTCTCTTGGCCTCCTTGTAAACGGCCTTTCCCCCATCTTCAACGTCCGAAATATCTTCATCATCATTAACTTTTTTGAAAAACTTCGTCCAAGCCGCCGCTCTGGACAAGCTGGTACATTTCGCGATGCGTACGTTGAGTTCGATGGCTTCACTCTCTCGTACCTCGACGTCGCCTAGACGCAGCGTCGTCGAGAGGAGTGCTGACTTGACTTCTTTTATTTGAGGATATGTAAGCGTAACAAGCGCATGTTCGAGAGTCCCGAAAAGCCCGAGGCCTTCCGGTAAGGATGATATGAGTCGGGCGTAGAAGCCTTCGTTCACGCGCTACAGGAACATTATCGATATAAAGCATGGCTAGTCATTTTTCACCTACCTTGATGGAAGATTTGTCTTCTTCGTGATATCCAAATTCTTGGTCATCAAAGTCGACACCCCTGCTCAATATGTCAGCGTCCGGTGGTACATGAACCAAAATGGCGACAGAAGATCCGTGCAAAGGACCATAGAAATTTATCTTCACTCACACAACAGTCAATGATATATTCAAATTTGACATTTTCTTCACTATTGCTTCCCATTCTTCGATCTCCATGGGGGACTCGCCGTCGGTGACCAACACCATTTTGCGCGTCCATGTGCGCTTCTTCTCTAGGTAAATATCTTGTGTCTCGATACCAACGATCAAAGCGTCAATTGCTGGTTTGCGAGATATACCCGGCGTCAGGTCGATGTGTGTGGAGAAAAGAGTGTGCTTACGGTCCCCTGCGGTCTCCGACGCCCGAAGTTCATCTAGTTTTGAGAGCGTGTCAGCGTTGGGTTGGCCAATTGGAATGTACTCTGAAACGTGGTCGTAGCCCCCGTTTTTGTGGTGGATGACATTGTTGGTTTCTGTCGAAACATCAACGCGTTGTCGGCAAATACATACGACGGTTAATTGCATGCTTGTTTTTTTGAGCAATAAGACGCACCCTCAGAGCCGAAAGTAATGACCCCGCACTGATCTGTCTTTCTCCCGTTGAATATCTACCATCACGAGCATTGCATAAGCACAAAGCAATTAGAAAAGGGAACAGGGACACACCATTTCCTGGATTTTCATTTTCACAAACTGAAGAGACCGTTCCAACTTTGTTATCTGGATGCTCTTCGTCTCTCCCCCTGGACCACCAGGAAGCTCTACTGCTCTGGAGCTTCCCATGGACGGAGAAAGGTCCACAAGGAATATGGTGACCGTATACTTTGACGCGATGCATTAGTATCGGGCGCATATACATCATGACAGGGGAGAGGCCTTACACCAGCGCGTTCTGCAGGCATGGTGGAATAGAGTCAGGAGAAGTGCATCGCCACAGTAACGCGTCGCACCAATTAAAACTCACGTGACACGCGTGACACCCATACGTGTACTTGGGAGTTCCGCCATGTTCCCAAATCTAGTGGGCCTGTTTGCCGGACATTGGATAAAGTGAATGCAACGTCCATGGCTATTGATACAGGTACAACATACACAGTACATACGAGTCATTCTATGTTTCATACCCTGTTACGCTTCCGCTGGGACTGTTTTAACGCAGCGTCCGACGGTGGTCTATGGCAACAATAAGACGACCCAGTCGAAACGCGATAAGGGGCAGACGTACTTGCGATTCCTAGGCCTGGGTCCGTCAGACGGCGGTTCGTCAATGTCCATGCTATCGATGCTATTCTGGGCGAGCGGCATTCGCCTTCCTCCCTTGCCATCCTTTTGCCGTTCCTGGACGTCCTTCAAGTTTGCCTGATACCTCTTCTCGTGCTCTTCGTTCTCCATCTGCACCGTCGCGCTGTAGGCCACAGCTTCCACGAGCTTCTGGTCGAGCTCTGACAACACGGTCGCCGTCGTCCTCGCCCTACATCGCACATGAAAAACCACGCGATCCAGAAAGGCGGCGCGTGGAGACGCACCAGTTCTGAAGTTCTTCCAGTAATTTCTCGAGTTTGCCTGGCTCGAGATCCCTTCCCATCGTGTACTCGATCTCGAGCTGCTGCTCCTTTTGGTCTAGTTTTCCGCGGATAACATCGAGGTAGATGGCGTCGATGATAAGGTCCTCGAGTTCTCGGATGCTAGCTACCTGCAGTTCTTGAAGTAGCACAGAGTATGGCAAGATCTGCGGTTACTGTTAGCAGACACAAAGGGGACCAGAGTGGCAATGGGCGTACATGACGTTCTGCCGCCAGCGTTGCTATCGTGAGGTACTTTAGCTTCGTTATCTGCGCCGGATTGAGAGGCGGAAGGGCATCCTTGTGCTCTGCGATCAACCTCGTCAATACTGATCAAACGCGCACGACGTCATGCAATCGACCTAGATAGTCCCTGAACGTGCGGTACGAAAACAGCCGCAACAAGGACAGAAACGGCGCATGTTGCTCGTTGGTGGCAAGCTGATGTCAGGTGATGTGAGCACTGCTGACGAAGGGGGAAGCAAGGATAGGACGTGCTTCTTGGATGCTTGGAAGTTCGAGGAGCTCGGCGAAGACGAAGACGCCCGGGGCGGAGGTGGCATCCTGGATGAGTTTGGCTGCAGCAGCACCCTTGGCTGATTTGGAGATGAGCAGAAACGGTTCGAGTCGTGCTGCAAAGTCGGCCATGGTGAGCGTGACTGTTAGGATTCAAAGGGGTTGGCGATTGATCTGGCGTCCATCAGCGCTTCAGCCTCAACGGTCGTCCCCACGCAGCCTTGGAGTTCAATTATACCAGCCGTCCTCCAGAACATGTCCATGTCCGTCGACGATCTCAGGACGACCGACGTCGACCCCGCCATCCGCGTCCATGTCTCCCCCTCACAAGCGTCCTACTTTGCGGGCGAACCGTTCTCCGTCACGATCACCTTTACCAACACGCGCACGCCCGAGTCCCCCAAAGTCAAGCATTCACACAGACGAGGCGTCCATTCCATCAGTTCAGCACCCCTTTCAAGACCTCCCACTTCCCCGGGCATTTTTCGTCCAACAGCCCTCCCTCTGGTTTCCACCCCTCTCAGCAATAACAATGCTCGTGATGTACCTGCAAGGAAGAGGCTCATTGGCCAAGTGCCCAGCAAGGTGGACATGTCCATGATTCTCGAGCAGAAGCGCCAATCTCTCCTCGAAAAGTCGAGGTCCCTATCCATCGACATTCCCGCTGGCGAGCTATTCCAAAAAAGCAACGAAAGTCCAGACGAGAGCGCGTCACGGTATGTACGCGCTTACAACGAGTTCTCGGATGCAGGTACGTATGTGCAGGTCCGTTTGCCCCCGAGTTCACCTGGCTTCAAGGACTTCCGGCAACCATCTCGCCTTTGACGCGTAGCCCCGACTTTCAGCTTCCTCCACATCACCCTCATGCTCGCAAACAGTCCGTCACGGACGTCCATATTCACATCAATGAAGTGCAACAGCCCCCACCGACCGGCTTGGCCAGCTCGTCGGCATCTTCGTTCTCCCTCGCGCTCGACCCGATAGCAGAGACACCAACAACGTCCTATCCGGCAACGCCCCTCCCAAGGTCGCCGTCGCTAACGTCGCTAGACCACCGTTCGCCCAAGACCACTTCCAACGCACTCCCTCCCCGTCCTCCCCAACCTCGCCGACCAGCTCAACTTGGCCTAGGGCATGGACCGCCGCCAGGTAACCTTCAGACAAAAAACACGGCGTCGCTCCGAAACGGTACTCTTGTCAGCTCCAATTCCGAGTTGATCCTTTATTCGTACGCGCAGCTCCTGGGAACCGTGTCCATCGCCCCGCTCCCGGGCGTCGCCATGACCCCGGACCAAGCTCATACGTTGAACGCGCTCCGGCTTAAGCTGCTCAAACGGACGGTCGTGGGTGGGGGGAGTATGGACATCACGTCGCGCCAACGCGTCCAAGAACGCCGACGTCCGCATAGTCGCTCGGCGTCACTGACGGGCAGTCTCTTTTCGCTCCTCTCGCCGTCCACCTATTCCGCGCCTTCGACGCCGTTGCCTTCCTCGCAGTCATGGGCGCCAGGGCCATCCTTGCCATCGGCGTCATCCGGAACGCCGGGGAATGATGTGGTCGGCCTCGGTTTGACTAATGGAGGAACGGAAGAAGATATTGATCCGGACGCACCGCTTCCGACATTTGATGTACAACCGGCCATGCTTGCGGTAGACTTGATGCTGGCCCCTGGCGAATCTCGCACATGTGAGCAATCTTTCTCTTCGCTAGGCATTCTCTCATGGCTGCAGACACGTACACGGTGTCGCTACCGGATAACCTGCCGCCGACGTTCCGTGGCCGGACACTCAAGTTCTCATATGAACTGGTGATAGGCACATGTCGCGCTAGTGCTTCTGCGATGAGGTCATCGAGTAGCCTCGGCCCGACGGGTGCCAACAGCATCAGCCGCGTCATGAAAGTTCCGATACGTGTCTACAACCACGTCGCAGGTACGACGTTCACGACGCTTTGCGTGCTTGCTCCACTTATCACACGTGGCAGTTGGGAAAGTACCCAGTCCCTACGACCTGCTGTGGCCTGTGGCAAAGCGGATATTATCCATGCCCAAAGTGACGGACGGTCCTCTCAAGAGAGTCGCGACGTCGCCACGTGCGTGCGAGTGTGTATCGTGATCTATGAGATTCTGACATTATGTTTAGCCAACGACAGCTTCCGTTCCTTGGACGATCTACGAGATTATGGGCAACGCTTGCTGGCCACGTTCCCCGACAGCGTCAAGGCGCCACTCGAGACGGATGGGGGTGCACTGACGGGGTGTAGAGAAGCGGTGGAGATCTTGACGCGACATCCAAAGAAGGGTAAGTTTGGTTTTATGATATTTGATTTTCGATTGAAAGTGAGTTTGGCAGTGGCGTACGACGTCAACAAGGAGGGGACAAAAGTGGCGGTGCTCACTTTCACCAAATCGGCATACAGACTTGGCGAGACTGTCTTAGGGGTGGTCGAGCTCAATGAACGCCAGGGTCGGTCTCGCATCTTGTCGGTCAGTCTCAGACCCCCTTGTTGGCAATTCCAGCTCACCGCTTGCCACAGCTGTCTGCCACGCTTGAATCTCAGGAAACGCTCCCTTCACAGCTAACCTCCGCTGCCAATCTCCGTCATATGCGGCGAGTCCACGCCGAACACCATGCTTCGTTGGTCTCGTCGCTTCTCCGCACCACCTTTTCGCTCGATATACCCTCCGATGCGAGCCCTGCCTTCCAAGTACAGCTGGGCCACAGTCCATCTATTTCCGCCGGTGGGCTGCTTTGGCGTGTCCGATTGTCCTTGTTGGTTGCGGTGGCCGCGGGGTCATCACAGATCACTGCGGACGGTGTTCGCCTCAAGCAGTTGGTTCAAGATGGGCCAGCAGGGGAATGGGGGACGTCATATAAAGCCTATCCCTCGATCGCGCCGAAGGAGCGACCAAAGAAGGATGACCAGACAGCACGGGCGTCGTCCACCTGGTCCCAATTCTTTGTGACCTCCTTCTTGGGAACGGGAGAACGGGAGTATCACGATGGCGACGAAGAGGACGAGGAAGAGGCCAAGCCGGCGGGAACGGGAGGTGACGAGAGTGAATGGAAGGAGGTTAGGGTGGAGACCGTGGAATGCGAAGTACCGATCAGCGTCTGGCCAGGAAACACTGCATTCAAGGCGATGGACGTTGTTTTTGATGTATGAAGGTGCGTCTTTGACGCTTGTCTACCGTGTCACGGATGACAGATGGTGGCGAGCAAGGTAGGGTCGATGCTTAAAAGTATGACCGGTTCCGCTCCAAGGCCACCAGGACTAAACCAATCGTGGGTTGGTCCGCCCACGGTGCCATTGAGTGTGAGAAGGCGAGTGAGAGAAGAAGGCGGGTGTGGGTTGCCCGGTCTGCAACGTCCGACGGGGTGTGCAACACGACGACGACGGGCTGGTGAATGGCCCTACATTCCATTTATGATTTGGCACGGTCGATGTCGATGATAGCTAGCTGCTGTAATGATGACTGGGCCTGGCGTCGTGAAAAGTCGCAGCCACGCAAAGACCGCAATTGACGTTCATGTGGTGGTGAGACCACCTGACCCCTGTCACGGACAAATTGCATCTTGGAGGGAACTTGGTCCGGTGGGGCGAAACCGAGTGACTCCGCCATTACGTCTCTCTCTCTCTCTCACCGTCCATTTGGGAGCCTTTTTTTTTCGCGGAACCGACGAACCAGACAGAGCGAGGGTACGTCCGACCGCGATGAACGTGAGGCTAGAGAACTGAAGGAACAGTCGTTCTTGAAGGCGCCGAGTGTGAAACTTGGACCGTGCCTGGATCACACGACGCCCGGCGTTGGCAAACTCGTCCAGAGCTCATCACGACCATGCAGTTCTCGACCACCGCGCAACAACACACCGACGAACCCGACAGACAGAATCGTTTCCTACTCCCTTCAAGACAGGACAGCCCCGGTTCCGGCTCTGTAAGAGAACGCGCTGCAAGCCAACCCCCATACACAGATTCCCAACCGTTTCTTTCCTCTCCGTCCCAACAACATACCATACCTTCCAGTCTGGGTGGCTCCGGAAACCCAACTTGGGCTTCCAGAATGCATTCCTTCAATACCACCGGTCGCGCGGGCGGGTTACCCTCTTCCGTTCCCACACGAAGCTCCTCCTTCTCTAACCCACAGACCAACTTTTCCTCCGCTATGCGTGATTCACGATTCGCCTCCACCGTCGAGGATGACGAGTCAGAAGCACTCTCCGATACCTACGATGAACACTACATGGGCCCTTCCCTCCCCCGCGGCCGCGCCTACGATCTCACTCGCAGCAGGTCCCAATCCCTCGCAACCACAACACGCCCTGGCCCAATAGGCAGCCCATTCCAGAGCCACCTCTGGTCGGACGCATCCTCCCTCCAGACAAATCCACTCAACATCCCTAGCTCTCGCTATGGGGACATTAAACCGCCTGGCACCAGCCGGTACGGATCACTTGGAACTATGGGTCGATCACCCTTGAGTAACAACTTTGATTCGCACATTGGCGGTCCCAATGGCTATTCTAACAGGCAAACCATCGATCCCTCAAACATGAGCCCGTTCGTGCGCGACGTCGGTCAGATTCTCTTGGATGATGGTTCTGCCTTGCGGGAGCTCTGGGCGGGCATGCATCCGCCCAAGGACGAGAACGGCGGTGCTGGTAGCGGCACGACGAGCCGTCGGCATAGCGTCAGCGTCGTTCAACCCCGCAGACCAGCCATCGTGGGCGGTTTTGGAAACGACCCCCAGGATGAGTCCTCTCGTCCCAACGTCTTCCACAACCCGTCTTTCGGTGGCCGTGGTGGTCTCATGCTGTCAGATGACGACCTGGCTGCAGATCTCAGCTCTTTCAGCATCAGGGACGGTCCCGAACCATCCTCCTCCACCCATCCCCCAAGCCAACCTTCATCCCTTCCCATCTACGCCCCCATGTCGCGCAGCCCTCCCTCCTCCGATCGCGTCTCCCCCTACAAATCCATGAACCTCAACATCCCCAGCGGCACCTCGTTTGCCAGTCGCCAACCCTTTGGTTCGCCCAGTGACAGCGGCCTGTCCACCGGAGGCAGCCCTCCCCGTGGCCACTTTGAACAGCAGCTCATGGACGCCAAGGCGCAGTACCTCGGCTCTGGAAATGGCACCGCTTCTCAGCAGCCGTCGCTCACCGCCCGCTTCATCCCCGGACAAGGCATTCAGTATCTGCCCTCTCACGGCAACGGCGGCGCTGCGTTCAACCGCTCTGGGACAGCCACGGTGCCGTCCCCTCTCTCCCCGACCAGTGCGCGTTCCATTCAGGCGCAGCAGCAAGGGTCGTTTTATCCTCAGCAGATCCAACGGCGCACGTCCGATGCGCCGCAGCCGAGCATTAACGACCTCGGCAAGGGCGTCCCGCTCTCGTCCGTCCCTGCCTCGTGGCCACTGTACATTGTCGAGTTCAAAGCGGGCCGTACGGATCTCTTTTACTTGACCGATCTCAGCCTGGACATCCGCGTGGGTGACCTCGTCATCGTGGAGGCCGATCGGGGGAAGGACTTGGGCAAGGTCGTCAACGACACCATCACGCTCGAGGAAGTCGAGGCGTTCCAACGGGAGCAAAAGGAGCGCGTGAGCTATGGTGACAGCGGACCGCTTAGTCCTGGGGGTCAACAACAGAGCAGTGCGAGTGGCAAGAAAGAGATCAATCCCAAGATGATCTATTGCAAAGCCTCCACCCATGATACACAGTGCGTAACCCGACTATGCTGCGCTTGGGCACCGTCACTCATGCCTTCGTGGTAGACAACTTGTTACCAAGATACAGGACGAAATGAAGGCGCTGCAGCTGTGCCAAAGCAAAGTCCGACAAAAGAAACTACCGATGGAGGTTATAGATGCAGAATATCAATGGTGCGTGCTGCTTTAGCATCGTTGTGCCTGTCGCTCACGATGTGCAGGGACCGACGAAAACTGACTTTTTACTTTGTTGCGGAAAAACGCATCGACTTCCGAGAGCTCGTACGCGAATTGTTCCGGTGCGCTTCATTCCTTGCGTTTTCGACGCGATCCGACGCTAACCATATACGTGTACGCAGCCTGTATAAAACCCGGATCTGGATGGCTTCCCTTCAGGGACCCGGTGGATACGAACAGTAGCAACTGCTCGTCTTTATCGCGAGCTGTTTCCTACCCTCTAACGCCCAACGGTAACATAAACTGACATGATATATCTTGACGTTTCGTTCCGAGTTTTTTCTCTCACACATGTCATTCTAGATATGCACTTGTTTTCTCTGCCTGTTTCCTTTCGTGCTCCTTTTGGATGCTATCTAGCCCAGCCTAGACCTCTCCTCGTCCCTTGTAACTGTACTCCTCACAAATATTTATCGCGGCCCGCTCCCCTCCTTTTCTACATATGTTCTCCGCGCCCTTTTATCTCCCCCATCTTGGCTTCGTCTCAGTGCTACAACATGGTTCTCTCTCTCCCCTTTTTTGCTCCAGAACCCTCACATTGTCTTGGTCACGACGGGAATGGAATCGGGCTGGTTCACAAGAGCCCTGTATTATCACTTGTACAACTCTGAACATACGTATATACTGCCCCTTTCTTCTTTTTTCTGGACGCTGCTTTGTAACTAGAGGTCACGAAGACAAGAGACCCCGAATCAACCACGTTGCGATACCCATCGTGGAGTGTGATCCTGGGGAGATGGGGTGGCGACAGATTGTGTGTCGTCCCATGTTTCAACGGATCAGGGACTAGCTCAAATCTAGACCTTCAAGCCTCTGAATCAGCTTGGGTTAGATCAGCGGCGGGGGCGGAGGCGGGGGCGTCCGTGTCTGTGTCCGCGTCTGTATCCGATACCTTGCGTTCGGCAGTGACTGTTGGCCAGAAAACATACCGTCAACTCCCCGTAACAACGCACCGAAAGCGAGACGGGGGGAAACACGCACCCCAAGGCCGACGGTCCATCGGACACTGCTGTTTCGACGCGGCAGTCCCAAGCCACTTGAGCAAGCAGTGCATATGAAAGATGTGGCTGCACTCGCCCCATACTATAAATAGATGTCGTCAGTACGGACGGACGGCCGTGGGTGGCGAATGCGATGGCGAGTGGACGACGGGGCACGTACTCAGAGGACAATCGTCGCCGGGCATCTTGCACGACGGACAGCAACCTTCGTAGGGCACACGACAGATCCCACACACGTCCCCTTCGTCGTCTTGATCGGTGTTGTTGTTCCCGGTGTTCCAACGCCATTGAGCGACGGCGCTCCAGTGTTGGATGTGGACTTTCATCGTCGGGGTGGGACGCGAGCGTTGTTAGCTGGTGTGGTCTTGGGCGGAGCGCATGCTCTGGCGAGGACGCGAGGGTTGGGATGCGTCACCAGCGGGGTGATGGCGTTTGTTGTTGACGTCTGTGGACGCGTCTGTTATCTTTTGTCACGTGAGTCGTTGTAGTCATGTGAAGATAAGATAAGATCAATGAACAGGATGAGGTGTTGAGTTAAATCACTGGACGCTCTTCGAATGGACAAGACGAAGTGCGTATGTAGTAGGGCAGACACGGTGCAACCTGCATCGTGGTCGGGAAGACTCTCCCCGAGATGGTCCTCAAAACAACCTTACTCGCACGTACAGAATCGGTTGGCCGTCTCCGCAATTGGCCGACAAGTTGGAGATTAAACCTCTCGGGGTCCTGGAAAGACGTCTGGATCGATTGCAAGAGGTAAATGAACGTGTGTGAGAACTGTGATCGGGGGACGGCGGCCGCTGACAAAAGAAGAGAAACTCGAAGCTCGCCCAGGGACAAGCGTTTCGAAAAAAAAAAAAGGGTCCGCCTGCCTGATGTGACTCAAAGCTTCGGAACCCGCCTCTTCATGACCTGTCAATCTAGTTCTCAGGACAACCGCCAAGACATGGCACTGGCAGCCAAACTGGTACCGTTAGAGCTCGAGGTCATCATCAAGTAAATCATCCAACGATATATTTGCAATATGAACGCAAATAGCCACACTACGAATACATGGGTATTAAGACTTGATCATACTAAACGAATGTCAGGGGTTTGTATAAATATTAAAACGATACTTTTTACCCGAACGAAAAAAGGGTATTAACCTGTAATATCATACAATGCGAAGGATGTGATACAATGTCGTGAGATGCGAAGTGATTGTGGTCGTGTCAAGTATAAGATGATGTTCACCAGCCTCCCAGCAGCTGGTCATGGGGAGAGCGATGAGATGCTGAGAGGCGGTGATTACTTCACCCAACCTTTAGATTCCTAAGCTCTTTTTGTACGTCTTTGATGTCTGCACGATTCCACTCCCCCACCCATTCTTGTCTCCTGAGAGGCGTAGCTTGCGTACGTAGGGCACGGACAGACTCGGTGCGTCTTCTCGAGCTAGGCTCAGAGTGACCTGGAGCTGACTCGGAGGCGAAGACGAGTTCAGCAGGGACCTTCTCGCCAAGATGACGGGCAAGTTTGGCCATCCGCTTCCGGCGGATCTCAGCCATGTCAGGTGGGGCAGGCGTGACAGGTGTGGGGGGTAAGGATGGGGTCGGGCCTGGGGAGAGCGGTAATGCTAGCCGATCGTCCGTAGGTGAGACGGGCACGTTGTTCAGCTGCAGACAGAGCTGGGGTGCTTTATTACGCAATCCGGGCCTACGGGTGGTGGATAGACCGGGAGGATTCGCCGGAGCGGGCTCAGAATTCTGCATGCCTGGAGTACTCTGGGACCGGAGAGTAGAGGGTGCAGATGGAGAATGATGATGCGACGAGGCGATGGAGGTGAGGCTAGATGCGACGGAGGACGAACTGGGTTGGTGGTGTGTAAAAATGGAACCCTGTCGCTTCAGCGTTGTAGAGGTGGTTTTTCCGAGGGGGAGGATCGCAAACGACATGTCCTTTTCTAAAAGATATGGCGTTGCTCCCAGAACTGCGCCGAGCTTCCTGGTGGAACGCATGAGACGCGCGCGTTGCTGGGAATTAAGGATATTGGTGGTAGGAGGGAGGTGAGGATATACGGATAAGGGTGAAGAAGACATCCCAGACGTCTTATGCGTGCAACGCACAGAGGAAGAAAAAGAAAAAGTTAATGAAATGGTTGCGAAAGGAGAGTGTGGATAGAAATATGCGGTCGCAGCCGACACCGGTAATGAACAATACTGTTGTCCCTGAAATAGAAGGTTACGTAATAATGCTAGGCAACAAGAACAACGGCATTACCACTTGGACTCATTGACTTTGTAGCTAGTGTAGTAGTCTATCTCGCGTGCATCATGAGGGGCATCGCAAGCAAAGGTTTCTGCAAGCACCGCCATGTAGCAGAGATTGCAGCGCCCGTGATCCGAGGCGCGTGGTCCTTGGTGCTTCGGTTCTTGTTGTCTCAGTCCTCCGAGTCTCCAACACAGCCTAGCGCAACCCACCGGCGAATCTTCACGCGGGGGTGCTGCATGCTGCGTGGTCGTCCAATACAAGGAGTTGAGCCAACGGCGCTTCCATGACAAAGGTGTTCACCGCCAGTCAGAAGTTTCATCAAGCTGGCGAAGAGACAGCTGCTTTTGAACATCCCTATCCAAGTCGACATCCTTGTGCTCCGGTTGTCACTGCATTGCCTGTTTTACGCCACGACAGGCTTCAAGTTTTTTAGCTCCTCGCCAAGCTGGCAGCTGACTGTCTTGGATTCCACACCTGACCTCATTTGTAATGGCAGTCCCCAGGCTCAGCCTTTGGCATCCTGTGCGCCTTTACCGTTTCTTGAGGAGCGGTAGACGTCCGCCTCGGCTCCCCCGACGGACGTCAATACGTAACACTCAGGGACCGTACATTCACCGCAGTTCGTTAAACTTCGTTTGGATCCGCCGCGACTTATTTTCAACCTTCAGCTTAGATTTGCATACGCTCCTTTGCCTTTGGGCGCCGTCACTCTTTTATAAGGTCCTATTTGCTGATGGGGCATAGCATCGTCATGCCCAGATATTCAGGTCTCTCGCTGTTGACCGCCGGCGTCTGCTTGCTGTTAGCATCCTTCGTTTCCGGGCTTGGCTCATCTTGCGCTGCTCCGTTGACAACGGGTCAGGCTGCGCCTGGGCAGCCATATTGGCTACAAAATATCAAACATCAGGGAACTTCCGCCTTTAATCCAAACAAATCTTACCGAGTCTTTCGCAATGTGCAAGATTTCGGAGCCAAAGGCGATGGCGTGACCGATGACACTGCAGCCATCAAGTTCGATCTTCCGTTTCCTGCAACGCTCCTCCACTCACCTTGCTTGTCAGCGCTGCCATGTCCGAGGGCAATCGTTGTGGTTACGGATGTCAATCGTCAACGTGAGTGATGACTCTGTAGCCCCATTTCACTTACAGACCCCTTCAAGTCTTACACCTGCTATCGTATATTTCCCGCCTGGGTATGACAACTTTATGCGAGTGCAATCGGTCACTGAATAGGCCGGAAGGAAATATCTAGTATCCTCTGCCATCAACACATACTATTATACCCAAATGATCGGGGACGCGAGAACACCACCAACTCTCCTCGCATCTTCAAATTTCACTGGCCTTGCTGTCATTGGTAAGTATTACGGCATTTTTACCGGCAATCATAAAACTTACGACGTCCTAAAGATGCCGACCCTTACATCCCCAATGGTGGTGGTGCTCAATGGTTCATCAATCAAGACAATTTGTGCGTCAGACGATGTGTATGATGATCGATTTGACATAGATGTCCTATTTTACTCAGTTACCGCTCTGTGCGTAACTTGGTCATTGATTTGCGTCGAATGAATGCCACTGCACCTGCAATTGGCATCCATTGGCAAGTATCGCAGTCCACCTCACTAGTCAATGTCGTCGTGGAAATGTCACAAGACAATGGCACAGAGCACCAAGGTACGGTTATCTATACTTCGAATCGATGTCCAATGAATTCATACCTATACTCCAGGGCTTTTCATGGAGAACGGAAGGTAAGATAGGACTTTTGGAACGCAATGGATGTGATGCTTACTTTACACGTCAGTGGCGGTTTTATGGGTGGTATGTTAATGCATTTTCCCGTGGTTCTGTGCTCACAGCCCGTTTTCAGATATCGTTTTCAACGGAGGTATGTACCTTTCAGTCTAAATGTTCGGTCAGTTAATCGTGGCAGGCAAACATGGCATTTCTGTTGGCAATCAACAGTTCACTGTACGAAATCTGACTGTAAACAACGCGGTTGTTGGTGAGTATATTTTTCATGACTCTCCCACTATCGCTCTAATATTACTTACAGGTATCAATGCTGTATGGAACTGGGGTATGGATCTGGTCTGCCTCGTGTGATACATACTCAAACCTTGAGTAGGTTGGACTTTTCAGAGCGTGTTCATCAATAATTGCTCGGTATATACAAACTTATCTATCGATTCTTCCGTTCCCTCACATTTCATCAATCCTCAGGTCGGCTTTAGTGTGGCGACTGGTGGAACAACTTCGGCAACACAGGTGGGCATTTGCTATCAAAGGTCTTTATTCATATTGCTAATGATTGTCCAGGCTGTCGGCTCCGAAGCCATTATCGACGTGACCGTAGTGGATACCCCCGTTTTTGTCCAAACTACGACACGGAGCAATGGCACACTTGCAGGCTCCATTGTGCTCAATAACATTCAACTGTATAACGTTCCAGTTGCAGTCGGAGTCCTGGGTGGCGAGATCGTGCTCAAGGGATCCACCAATTCTATGAATATCGACTCCTGGGCTCAGGGTAACGTGTACGTAGGGAATGATGGGTTACCTCATTATACCCAAGGACCTATTGAACCGCCACAAAAGCCATGGAATATCGTTGATCCAAAAGGCAATATATTTGGCAAAGGACATCCTCAATATCCCGATTATTCCCTCGATCAGATCGTCAGCGTGAAGTCGTATGGTGCAGTTGGTGATGGTTACACGGACGACACTGCCGCTCTACAGAACATCTTGAACATGGTATGCGTCAAAGGATGCCATTGTTTCGCCAATGCTGAACATATTTTGATAGTTTGCTGGGTGCAAGCTCATCTTCTTCGATGCCGGAACGTACTACATCACGGATACCCTTTACATCCCTGCGGGTTCGCAAATTACGGGAGAGGCCTGGTCCGTCATTCTCGGCGGTGGTGCCAAGTTTGAAGACCAGAATAACCCCAGAGTCATGGTACAAGCTGGTGCTCCTTGGTCTATTGGGATTTTGGAGATTTCAGACATCATCTTCTCCACCGTCGGACCTGGTGTGTTGCTCAAGACTACATTTCTTGCTTTGACTTAGCCCTTGGCAGCGGCCGGTGCTATCCTCGTCGAATGGAATGTAAAAGAACCTTGGGATCAACAGGGTGGTGCAGGCATGTGGGACTCTTACTTCCGGTATGTTCCAACATTTGAACGTCGACATTATCTGACCCTCGTTCGAACTCAGTCTTGGTGGAGGTATGTATCGAGGACGACCAATGTATGCGACTTGACATTTTTCATCATTTTAGCTGCCGGAACGATGCTACAATATGCAGAATGTCCTGCGGGCAACCTTAGTCCCCATTGTCAAGCCGCCTTCATGGCCCTGCACCTAACCCAGGGATCTACCGCATACCTTGAGGTGAGCCCCTTTATCGACATCGACTTAGAATCTCTTACTAAGTAATTGCAGGGAACCTGGATCTGGAATGCTGACCATGATCTCGATGACCCTCAAGGACGTCAGACAAGTATTTTCACTGGACGCGGGATACTGTCAGAATCCTTTGGGCCTGTGTGGATGATTGGTACTGGTGAGTTGTTCGACCTGTCCCAGAATGTATGCATTGACATTCCTAACGTCTTTATCAGCATGTAAGTGTGCGACGTAGATTCAACTACGACTCGTCTTATTTTCGCTACAGCTGAGCACTGCGCCCTTTACCAATTTAACCTGCACGCTGCACAGAATCATTGGATTGGCTTCGCGCAAACTGAGACGGTAAGACTTTATCCACCATAACGTTGCATGTTCCCTGAACTGTGGCCAAATTAGCCTTACTATCAACCAATACCACCTGCCCCCCAACCTTACAAGATCAATCCGTATTACTATGATCCTGTGTATAATTCCTCGAACCCTATGGCGTGGGCCATGTATGTGGAGCAGTCCTGGGATATTACGGTGTTTGGTAAGATCATCTCTCCGTTTGAACTGGAGATTGTCTTAGTGTTTCCATTAGGTGCCGGGTTCTACAGCTTCTTCCAGGTATGACGAGCTGAATTACACTAGGACGTGAATGGACACTCATTTTTCGCTTTAGAACTACACTCAAAGTTGCCTTGCCAACTATACCTGCCAAAACGGAATCCTCAACATCGATGACCAGTCAACGATCATGCTCTACAGCATCTCTACCGTTGGCACGACCTACCAACTCACGATCGGAGAACAAGGCATCATCAACGAGAAACACAATGCAGATGGATTCCAGGAGTCGTTTACAGCGTGGTCGCGTTGGTCATCATTCCTTTGACATACGATTACGGACTACTCATTTTCGATATGGACTGATGCGTTGATATGACATTCCTGTCTTTACTGTTAGAACTGTAATATACCCCTTGCGGCGCGTAGCTGCAAAGTGTGCGTGACTCTTGAACCACCGTGGTGGCTGAAAGTCTTCATATGTTATTAATTGGTCTGTTCTCGGCTATCACTTGATGCATACTACGTTCGCTGGCGAGTAAGTTGCGTGTCCGACTTTGGTTCGCAAAGAAGGAAAAGCATCTCTGTCTAGCAGCGCAATGCTGCAGGACTTGTCGCATATGGACCGCATCACCCAGCTCCAGGATGAGATACAACGGGTGAGTCCAGATCCAAGATATGAGCAACCTTGAAGTGACAGGACTCCCTTTTTCTTACCTTTGGCTTTCAATCCTTTCTACCTTGGTTCCTCCTGCTCCTCGTCGTCGAAAAATGCCTGGGCCTTTACGGTCGACATGTCGCATATGCATACCATGGTCCCATTTGGCACGCGCTCTCCATGTGACAGCTCTTGATGATCATGTCGAGTAGCATCGGCTACCTGACTGCCCGTTCGACCTTTCTCCAGGTCAGCCCTGAAATACCGATCACGAAATCGCGTCCTCCGGACAAGTTTGACTCGCCAGAGGTGTTTGAAGGTGAGCGTGATCTCGTGTACACATATACCCCCATCCCACCTTCTTCGTTTCCCTGTTTGCTGTCCCTCCGTTCCCCGTTCACCTGTTACTTGTTCCGCTCGTCGTCATGTCACAGCGCCATGTTCTAACTTCCGTGATTCCGGTACCTCGCATCCTGGTTTCGTCCCTTCCCCCTTCGTCATGTTCCCTATCTCGTCTTAGCAAACAAGCGGGAGCTCGTCGACGACTTGATCGTCAAGGCGAAACAAATCGAAGTGCTCATCCAATCTCTTCCTGTTCCGGAGCCCGAGGAAACACAAGTGAGTCTTGGAGACCCTTGCTTCTCTAACCCATTTCCCCCTGACCGTGATGCCTCTCCCCCTCTTCTCCCCTCTCATTCCCTCCTCTTGGACGTGTCATTCACGCTATCACCCATGTTCCCCCTCTCTCACCTCTTATGATGGCACCACACCTTTCGTACTTGTTTGTTTCGTTTCGTTTTTTCGCAGGCACACCGCCTTGAAGCATTAGAAGCCGCCATGACAGAAGCCAACGAAGAGTACGCCCGGGCAGTCGATCGCGCAAGTCCGTCAACTTTACTTTCCCTCTCTTTTCTATTTCACGACGCGGTCGTCCGTATTCACTAACGACCCTCCTTTCACCCTTCCCCCCCAATAACATTCTCAACTCCGATTTTAGAAAAACTTCATGCCCAATTCTCCGAGCTCTTGCGCACGTTGTTGGACAATGCCGACGTTGACGTCGATTTGTCCTCAAAAGCGAGTTGATGATGACATCGGGGAAACACGTCGGCGATCACTTTGAGGCCCGGGGAACAGTGGTATGACCAAATATACAAGATAATACAAATGATGGTTCTGTCGGTTTCCTTCGCTTCCGCCGCCGCCGCCGCCTTCTTTTTCCTTGTCTGTGTATTGACTCCACCGTTGGTTGGAAACATTGTTGCATTTTTGACACAGGTTTCATGTGACGCACATCTTCGTCTCTGTAGTCCTACATACTTTTTTTGGTACATCGTGTACTCTGCGTGCCCTAGAAACATAGAAGTTTACGGTTCTTTTCCTTTTCCTTTACAAACGATGCAGCGGCACCAGTGCGCATATATGTGTAGCCGAATTTGTCTTCGCAGGACCGGTCAAGCGTCGGCCCAGCTTGAGCTGCACCCATCGACACATCCTACTAACTGATTCATGCGACATAGATAAACGTGTTCATGTCGTTGTCGTCCCGCCTCAGATACTCTTGCTCCACCAGCCCGACGACCCGCTGCTTGATCACGTTCACCTCGGGCACAAAGTGGTTCTTGACCGCATCGATTGTCTGCGTCTTGAGGGCCTCGTACGTAAGCTCCTTCTTGGCTTTCATGATCCGAACGATCGCGGCGTCGAGGTAGTGCTTGCGGTCCGAGTCGATGTGTGACTGTGTGCGTTTCGATTCCTCGGGCTGTGAAATGGAACGAAACGGACGTCAACGAGGAATCGGTAGAAGAGAAGCGACGGGTCGCACCGTATCCTTTGCCTGGATAGAGTTGATGTGAACCTTGGCCCTGGCATCCGTAAACTCGGCGTTGAAGTGGAACACGTCGTCTTCGTTGACGTCTCTCCCCACAGGTCGTTTCCTCAGAACCTTTTTATTCGCGCACGCCAGACTCTGGAGGGTCCGTTTGAGTTCGGGCTCGTCTGTTTGTGTGGTCATTCCGACCGTTGGTTTCAGCTTCATGGCGTCGAAAAGGGGGACATGCCTTACCCATTCTGGTGGCCGTTAAGATGGCCTTGTACGGGAGCTCCGTCTCGTCGTTGAAAAGGAGCAACACCACGGCCTGGTACAAACTGACGGTCAAGTCCTTGTTCCCAGCGGCGAACCTCGCTCTGAGCGTTGCCGTACCGAGGGAGTGGTCCCACTCGAGTTTGTGTCCTTGATGTTTACTCTTGTAAAATTGGGTGTACGACTGGAGATCTTCTCTCATCTAAGAAACGTTGATTCGTCAGGAGCGCAAAAAGCGGACCAATGAGAGCTGTAAGCATACAGAGGGAGGTAGATCGACGTCTATTTTCCGTGCCGCGAATGGCCACACGCTCCGTTGGAGGACCATCACGGAAAGCTTCTGAACGGTGCTCGTTTCCGGCTTTCGGTCATGGAATTCCCCCAGTATTTCCCGTGAGAGGGCAAGATCGTTGAACATATGATCTCCTTGTCCGAATTCCGGATCATACTCTGGAAAAGGGGGGGGGGGCGATCAGTCACCCCAGCCCAGACAGGAAGAACACGAGGGAGGATAGAAAAAGTAACCACGCACTCTCCTTCAGGATCCTCAACACGCCCTTCTCAAAGTCGTCGGATGCACTCTTCTCCAGCAACAATCTCTTTGCCAAAGCCCTCGTATAAAAGGTCCTGAACACGTCTTTATCATCAGTGAATCTGTACAGCACCAACACCTTCTCCAGTAACGACTCCCATTCCGCATCAGAAGTATCCCGCTGTCCACGACGCATGAGTTTATCAAGGTGCCGAGCGGTGAGTTCGGCAGGCTTGTTTCGGCGAGCTTTGAATCCAGACGCAAATGCGTCCGTAAGCGCATACGAAAAGGAAGGACTGGAATCCGAAGCAGAGATAAAGGAGGTCTGAAGCGCGTGGTCCGCGAAGCTTTTGAAAGTTAAGATGCGTTCAACCATGTCATCTTCGTGTTCCGTGTCTTTGACGATATTCGCAACGCTCGTCTAAGTAACTGGTCAGCATGTGCCAACGACGAAAAAGCTCATGTTACCTGTACGTAGGATTTAAACTCTCTGCAAAGGATGCTCAAGCTATCGAGAGCCTCGAACTCGGCATAGATCGAGCGGAGTCTGTCCGTACCCCGTGCATTCATGAGCGGGCCAATAGCTGCCTCGCAAGTCAGATCGGAAAACACCATACAGCGAACATACGCACCTCCTTTGGCAACCCAGTCCAACCTCATCTCTAACAACCCTCTCCTGCAAGCTTGCACGATCATTTTGACGGTCTCTCCTACGCCATCACAAACCGCTTCCGCCCTTTCCCGTTCCTCGCCCGTACGTTCTGTGACGTGGGCCAGGAACTGCTCCGCACTGCAATCGAGCTTCTCGATCCTGGTGCTCGCCTCGTCGGTGTAGAACGATAGCGTTTGCTCTAGAACACAA